>VWZI01011975.1:119260-144185 GCA_013396835.1 Psilopogon haemacephalus
TTTTTATTTTAAGGCACATTTTTTTCAGACCTTAATTCATTCCTGTAGCATTTATCATGACAATAGTTGAGTCTCTAAAATCACACATGACGATACACCTCCTCTCCACCCTGCTACTTAGTAAGACTGCAGCAGCCATCACATAGCACCTTGTGTGGGAATTGTTCTTTTTCAGTTGCTCATCTCAACACCTGTCTTTCACCCTTTCATCAGCACATATCCCAGTTCTCATCCTGTAAGCATAAAAAGCCTGCATGCAAACCTTGCATTCGGATGTGCTCAAAGACCAATCTACCGCACATTTGTTTCTCATTTTGCCTTCATCAGTTTTCACCAAAAAATAACTTACTTCAATTCATGGTTGTGTTGCATTTGTGTTGCAGTCTGTGCCAGCAACAGTGGGAGCTTTTTCTTTCCAACTCATTGATGGGCACTGATTAGCAAAACAGGACAGTGAAAAGCCTTGAAGTGATTGAAAAACTCAAAACTCAATCAGATTTGAATTGCTTTTCTTTCATTTTTGAGTTACATCAAGGGATGCTTCATTAAGGAGTAAAAGGTTTGAAGGATCCCTCTCATGTCAGAGGATGAGGTCTACTGGGATGGTGTGTGCCTTCTGCAACCTGGATTGGAGTGAAGTAGGTGAGCTGGCAATTGAATGCTGCTGACCTTTCACTGGAGAAGCAGCTGTTTCCCATTAACTCATAGCAGTGCTACTGACTGAACAGGAGAGAAAGCAGTAGGATTAAATAAAGGATGAAAAGAGTTGTTTTCATTTTAGTCCCTGTTTCAAAATGAAGCAGCACTGGCAGACATTCATCCCAAACAGCCATCACCCTCCCTGTTTGGTGGGAGTCAACTTCATCTATTGATTGCTTCCCAGACAGATGATAAAAGCCTCAATCCTGGAACCATTCCAGGTCAGGTTAGACAAGGCTCTCAGCAACCTGATCTGCTCAAAGATGTCCCTGCTCACTGCAGGGGCAGGGATTGGTCTAGGTAACCTTTACAAGTCATAGAATCATAGAATGATTTAGGTTGGAAGGGACCTCAAAGATCATCCAGTTCCAACCCCCTGCCATAGATAGGGACACCTCCCACTAGAATAGGTCACTCAAGGCCTCATCCAGCCTGGCCTTCAACACCTCTAGGGAGGGAGCAGCCACAACCTCCCTGGGCAACCCGTTCCAGTGTCTCACCAATACTTTCCAATCAACACTATTCTATGATTCGAAGATTTTCTTGTGCAAAAGCTTTTTCGCACACCCCTGTGTGCAGCACAAGGAAGTCCCTCATACATTCCCTGAGCAAATGAGAAGCTGTAGCACTGGGCTACAGGTGAAAGTCCTCCTGTAAAACCTCACTTAAGGCACATTTCCATCCCCTTAGCCTACTGCCATTTCCTTCCCACCACAGCTGCAAATGGCCTCCTGCTATCACAAGACTGATGTACAGAGACATCCTTCATGTTATATAGCAGCTGCCATTATTACAGAGCATCATATGTCTTCAATTGGTATAACAGTGAACTAGGTTGAAATTTGGGACTTCAGATGAGTTTGTTGTACTCCACTTATAATCAGAGACTGCCCAAGAATCAGCAATGTTGGAGTCTTTGCCATGCTGCTCAAAATCCAATATTTTAGTCTACAAAATATACCTATTTGGATGAGCAAGCTAAGCCCAGAAACATCAGAAGGAAACGTACCAGCAGATTAGCTCACTCTCCCCTACCACTCTTTCATCACAATAATCTCTTTTTCCCTGGAACAGTAAGAAATGTAGAGGAACCCATTTAGCTTGCCTTGATTTCCCTTGGTGGATATGACAGAGCTGCTTGTGACCTACTGAGCTGCTCTAACCTGTGTGGGGGTTTCAGCAAGCAGCCAGTTTACTGGCAAATCATTGCAATTTCTTTAGTCATGTTGAATAAGAATTCATTATTTTCTTTCTCAAAATCCTGAAAGTTGAGGGCCATGAGTTCTTCAGGGAGGTACATGTTATTATGTGGCAGACTTAATCAGCACAGCCAAGTGTTACCGGTACGTGCGTGGGCACCTGCAAGTTTCAGTCATAGACCCAAATGTTATCACACTGAAACTGTCTACAACCCTGTGATTGAAAAAGTATTCTGCTAAAAAAAACAAAATTCAAGAATCCTTTGACATCCCTTGGATGTAGCTGAGGGAAGGATGTTGTTGTCTCTTAGGCTGGTCTACTCCTCTCTTAAAATGTCTCTTGTACTGGGACCAGTGCTGTTTAACATCTTTGTCAGTGACATGGACAGAGAAATCGAGTGAACCCTCAGCAAGTTTGCAGATGACACCAAGCTGTGTGGCACAGTCGATTTGTTAGAGGGCAGTGATCCATCCAGAGGGACCTGGACAGGCTGGAGAGGTGGGCCCAGGCCAACCTCATGAAATTCAACAAGGCCAAGTGTAAGGTCCTGCACATGGGTCAGAGCAATCCCAAGCACAACTCCAGGCTGGGTGGGGAATGGCTGAGAGCAGCCCTGAGGAAAAGGACCTGGGAGTCTGTGTTGATGAAAAGCTCAACATGAGGCTACAGTGTGAGTGCAGCCCAGACAGCAACTGTGTGCTTGGTTGCATTAAGAGAAGTGTTGCAAGCAGGGCAAGGGAGGGGATTCTGCCCCTTTACTCTGCTCTTGTCAGACCCCATCTGGAGTACTGTGTGCAGTTCTGGAGCCCCCAGCACAGGAAGGACATGGAACTGTTGGAGAGAGTCCAGAGGAGGGCCACGAAGATGCTCAATGGGGCTGGAGCACCTCTGCTATGAGGACAGGCTGAGAGAGTTGGGGCTTTTCAGCCTGGAGAAGAGAAGGCTTGAGGAGACCTTATAGTAGCCTTCCAATATCTGAAGGGGGCCTACAGGAGTGCTGGGAAGGGTCTATGCACAAGGTCTTGTAATGACAGGATGAGGGGTAATGGGTTTAAACCGGCAGAGGGGAGATTTAAATGGGATGTTAGGAGGAAGTTCTTCACAGTGGGGGTGGTGAGACACTGGCACAGGTTGCCCAGGGAGGTTGTGGCTGCTCCCTGCCTGGAGGTGTTGAAGGCCAGGTTGAATGGGCCCTTGAGTGACCTGGTCTAGTGAGAAGTGTCCTTGCCTATGGTGGGGGGTTCAAACTGGATGATCTTTGAGGTCGCTTCCAACCTAAACCATTCTATGATTCTATAATACTTGGGGCCTCGTACTATTTGAGCAATGATGGTTTTCTGGAGAGGGATTAGTAAAGGAGAGAGCTCTTCAGACACAACCATTTGCCACCTACTTCTCACTGCAAAGCTGATGCTCAGAGGGCATCCAGATGAGTGGAGGGAAGAAGACTCAGATACTTCACTGCCTGCCCTTGGATGGCTGAGCTCTAGTAGCTCGTTTACACTCTCAGCTAACTCCTAGCTGCTCATTGGTGTTTTTTATACTCTCTCTATACTCTTCCAAATCTGGAACATTTTGCAGTCATTTAGTGCAGACAAATCATATCAGATATGGGAGCAGCTCACTTTAATACATCCTCAAGTTGCTCAGGTCTCATGTGAATAGTTTTGATGTGAGGTGGACAATAACTCCAGTGTGCAAAGATGAAGTCCAGCTGGCAGCTGATGTTAACTCATCCAGCCAAGGCACTATGAATGTGCCCTGTGTGAGTCACAGCAGGGATGATGTGGTACAGCAGCAATTAATTTGCTTCTAAGGCAAATGGGTCCAAATGGTAAAGGCTTTTGCAAATGGAATTTACTGTTCCAATGCAAACAACTAACTGGCAAACAATAACCACTCCAGCCTGAAAGCCCAGCCAGTAATAGGTTGACATTTGTGCTGCAGAGAGTTTACAGATTCCCCACGAGTTGGATAGGAGATGTGTTTTGCAGCAACAATTGATTTATTACTGTGACAACCAATAGAAATAGAAGGACCTGCTGGCATGCAAGGGTATGATTTGTTCCTCTGCTAACAAGCAAGAGGTGTCCAGCTGGCCAGTGGCCATTTCCAAGTGAAAGACCAGGGAAGGCTGCAGGTTTTGTCTCCTCTCTGCTTGAGTTCCGCCTGTTAAATAGCAAAGGAATTAGTTGGGTTTTTTTTTATTGTACCAAAACACATTTGTATTTAGTAATGTTGCTACAAAGTGAGTTACTCAGGGGGTTGCAAAGGTTAGGCTTCCTTCTAGATGTTTCTCACCTCAAGCAATAGGACAGCACTTTATCTGTTATTCATGAACAAAAAATCCTTCTCACTTATATTGCAGCAGCCTCTGTAGGGACCAATCAAGGTCCCATTGTGCTGATGCCTGATTGGTGACATAGAGCAGAAAATTGCTGGTGCCTGCTTGGATGCAGTTCAGAAACATCACTTTTTTTTTTCCATGTAAGGTTTAACATGAGCATATTCTGATCAGCAAAGAACATCAGCACATGTTTAAAGCAGTCTCTCTCTAGCACAATATTCTAGAGTGTTTCAGTTCTCTCAAAGAGAAGGGAGTTTAAACACATGCAAAAATGCTCAGCTAAATCAGACAGGGCTGCTGCACACAGAGCATTTCACAAATATGAGTTTTCTTTCAGTGAACAGAAGAGTTTTGGAAGGTGGTTGGATAACAGGTCCAGATGAAATCCTGACCCACAGTGTTTTTTCTCCTAGGTATGTTCTATGCCTGCCCCAGTGAACTTAGACAGTGCAGAGATGTGACTCACGGGCATGCACACTATCAGTGGTATGAGCAGCCAGGGAGATGAATCATTTCCATTTTCTGAAACAAAATACTGAAGTAGACTGAAATTAAGGTATGAAAAATGAAGCTGAATGAAAAGAAAAATATGCCAGTGACAAGAGCTGATGGATTATGGAGTATCCTTGATTGAACAAAAAGAAGTAACCAAAAAGGCCTGTAGTATTTCACAGTGGTCAACATGGTATAGAGTAAGACAGAAGAGTCAGTTCTTCACAGGTTAATAATGGACCACCTGGGACTTCAGGGATATGAGAAGTCAAAATCAATACACAGCAATGATCTAAATAAGGCAAATCATATTTGTGGTGTATCATTTCTACCATGAAAAACTGACCTGCAGCAAGCTACAACTCCTTCAGATTCTGGGTATTGTGTAAAATTGCTGTAGCTTATTGCACCAATAAGCCTGGAAAACATTTACTTTGCAAAGCTGCTAACTGTGTATTGCAGTAGAAATGTTGTTTGGGATCAGTGGAGTGCATGGTAGTAATAAAGAATTTCCTTGTAATGTTGTTGTTATAGTTGAAGCTGCAGTTCATCTTCTGCACAGTAAAGCAGGCTGAGGCTGCCAGAAGCTTTGCTAAATCTTCCCTTTCCAGTGCTGAGCAATTTGCTGTCTTCATCCAGAGCTTGCTTGCCTGAATTTCCATCACTTTGTGAGCAATCACGCTGTACTTGCGAGCTCTAGCATAGACTCAAATGAATACAGATAATTTTCATTTTTAAAGATGTTTAACTGCTGTGGAGTGTACAGGTGACTTCCTTATAAAATAATGAGTCACAACACATCAAGCTTAAACCAAAAACCAGAGATCTAGGGTCAACATTTGAGTACCTCATTTTCACTGAAAATAACAGTGTTGTGAACAACATAGCTTTGCCTTCCTTTCCATTTTGAGATTTTATTTTTAGAGCGTCCTCTACCTAGATTCCTTTTAAGATTTCCCTTCCTTTCTGCTTCTATTGTATATTTTTAACTGACCAGGATGCTTTAACAGTACTTGACACTCAGGAAGATATTCCAGGCTCACCTTAAATGGGAAGACAAAAAGCAACTTCAAGACACTGGCAGGTTTCTCATTTATATATGAAAGCAATAAGAAAATTAATTATTACAGGGCACAGCTTCTCTTGGAGCTCTTAGACCTTTCTGTCATCTTCATGTTCCTCTTAAGACTTGTTTGAGCCTGCTTTGTGTATTAGCCTGGCTCACTTGGCTGCATCATTTTACCTCAACACTTCAAAGGAAGGCAAAGTTCTCACTGAATTAAGTCCTAATATGGTTCATTTCAGGAAGATAAACCGATCTGGGGTTTAGTGGAATACATCTGGAACTTAGTATACATTGCCCTCAGCTGACTTTCATGCTAGCATTATGTTGCTGCAACTCTCGGTGAAGTCTGATTTACACCAGGCAGTGCAGAATTTATTCCTCACATCATGAGGGACAGTCGCTCTCAAAGGTCAAGTGCCTCATGAAAGGCATTATGGAAGGAATTGTTGATGTTCATGAATAGCCATCAATATTTGAATGGTCAGCAAGCCAGATCCTCACAAACACCGTTGGGTAGCAAAAGTGTTCTCCTGTGTATGTGCCTGGTAACTGTCCTACCTGTGTAAACAAGAAGTGTTGAGGTTTCTCCCTAGAGTATCTCAGAGGGAACAAGGTTCTATTTGTTTTAGCACAATGTGGCTGGTAGAGAGTTGTGGGAGGGGGTTGTGTTTTCTGGAATGTTTAACTGTTCATTAATATCTCTTAACCCTTACTTTCACTGCAATGCTCTAACAAAGAGCTGCATGTTGGTCTTTCACCCAGACTCAAGTATTTGGGCAGTTCTGGGGAAAAAAAAAAGTATAGATGGAGAGAATATTTGATACTGGATTCTTCTCTTAAGCATTTTCATTAGGTAGATTCAAATAACACATTGTGAGGCGGGGGGAGGGAAGTTGCCTTAAAGAGTTACTGGAACAACATCAATGTTAGCTTCAGGTGCAAAAAACACCTTAGCAGTGAATGGTCTTAGCACAACCAGGGACAGATGGGCTGTGGTGCACAGTCCTCAGCTCTCCTTCTGTTTGATAGGAGCTGGCTCTGCCTCCACACATTCGCATTCCCTCCAACATAGGCACAGACCAGAGATGACATTTCAATTAACCCTGTGTGGCAGGTGCCATACCTGCAAGATAAAGGCAATGCCCCTCCACATGAGTGGTATTCTAGTATTTTCTATCATTTTGATGGTTTTCTCTTAATTGCCTTCAATTTATATATNTAAAACCTGGCTGCAGGTGACTGTTTCTGCCTGAATCTGAAGCTGTCTCCAAAAGCAAAGTGGCTGTGATGCACCAGCCAGAGCGTGGCATGAATCAATGTGTAACACACCTATCACTTTCCTGAGGCTAATGCTGTGTGTCACTAACTGCTGCAGCCAACTCCCACACTTCTATAAGCAAATTTCACTCCGTTAAGTGCTACTCTTTAAGGTGTCCTGGAAAGTAGAAGCTGAGGCAGGCTTCTTTTTACCTACAGTCTCAGCACCTGTCACCAATCTACCCTTGGTTGCATTATTAAACTAAGGTTCTGGAATCAGATTCTGCTGGCAGCTATTAGATGTCAAACCTGAGTTAATCCCAAATTTACATCTGGAGCTGATGTTACTCAGGAACTGAGGGTTGGCTTCTTTAAGTTTTAACTCTATGTGTTGCAGGCTGTACTAAAGATTCAATGTTTTCTAGAAGCATCCAGGACTAGCTGCATAGGGCTGAGGTGCTACTCAAGAAGATTATTTGACCTGCTCACTGTGCTCTGAAATTCCCTTCACAGTGATCTAAGGAGCTTCTATATGAGAAAGGATATCAAAAGCAACTACAGTAGCTCTTTTTTTCTCTCCATAATTCTTCTCAATGGGTACTAAATTTTCTTTCCATAGCTTCCAATGTCTTAGGGGAAAGGTGACCTATTTACTTTGTACAGCTTGGAGGTCCAAGAAGATTTAGGTAGCAGAGGTGTCAGGACAGATCCAGGCAGTTTATGCATATTTTTGTGCACTTCGACATTTTCAGGCTGTTTCAATCATGGTACTCAGGTGAAGGGTTGTGCTGGTGTGAGGCTAACTGGAATACTTTAATAAGAAAAAATAGACTATAGGCTGTAAAAAGAAAACAATGGTCATGTCTACTTCACTCACAGGTTTACTGAGATGTACTAAAGCAAGGACACAAAGATAAGTTAGTTGCTCTCTGTCTGCAGAGTCTGAGCTCTCTTCCTCTCTGGCTTCTAGCTGGATCTGTGTAACCCAACTAATCGATTCTGCTTCTAACCCCCCTGGCTCATCTTTCCTGTCTACCTTACATGCAAGATTGTAGGATAAGATTAGAGCGTGGGGAGAAGGTGAAAGAATGGTTGGGAACCCCTCTTGGGGACTCTGATTTCTGGGAGGGGTATTGTGTTTCTGTATTACCTTTAACTTGCATATTTCTGTATATAGCTGTAAATATTTGTAATATATTGTAAATATTTGCTTGTATATAGTGATAAGTTGTGAACATAAAGCTTCATTCCTTAACTTCCAGCCAGTTGAGTCTAGTCTGGGTGAATTCAAAAGTGGGGGCAGGTGGGCAGATAACTCCCAAACCATCAAAAGGGTCAAGGGCTCCTCTGAGAGACAGTTGTGCTACAGATGTTCCCACATGCTCTAGAAACAGGAGACTCAGTTCAGTTACTGATGCTGTCTGTGTGAGTCTGCAGTGCCTTGCATTCACTAATTTAGTTATCAAAGTGTCCAAAAATTGCTCACAAAAAGCTGGGCATAGGGAAGTTGCTGGTGGGTTGGGTGGATGCAGCCTGTGTCAGTATCACCCAGAGCACAGGAATGAGACCTGCACCAAGCACTACGCAGTTTCCCCTTCAAAAAGATCAGGACTTGTCCTAACTTTGGAATTGAGAAAGTCCTGTGTCTAATAGTGGGGGATCCTGACTCACCCAGAGCCTTTGGATAGTGTTGCATCCCCTCTGCAAAGGGGCTGCACTAACACTCCCCTCCCACCTCCGAGCTTTAAGTCATTTTATTTTATTAGATTAATTTGTGGTAAAGTAAAAGCTCTGCTGGGTTGTGCAGAGTATTAAGAAAAATCCTGAAGACAAATATCATCTACCTCACCCCATCCTTTAAAGGGCAGAGTCTTCTTCATACCCACTGGCTTCAAAGCCAGTGGTTTTTATGGTATTTTCTTGGTCTATTCAAGTTGTCTCCCCAAGGGCCCTAGAAAGCCTCTTGCTTTCTATCATCCAAGTTGTAGCTACATAAGTGTCCCCTGATCCACTCCAGTCCCGACAGCTGTGCAGGCTGCAAGCCTGCCCTGTCCCTCCATCACTGCCCACATTCCCCCTTGCACAGGCAAGACAAACAGGCAGAAATCCATCCTGCTTTCTCACACTCTTTTAACAACATAAAACTCACGGCACCAAATCCAACAAATACAGTCCCTAGTGCAGCAAACCATGCGGAGCCTGCCTTGGGACCAGCCTGGGCTGGAGCATCATCAGTATTGTCCTGACATTCTTTCCCTACTGGCATATCGCAGTCAGACCCCACTGCTCCAAGGCATAAGTCATTGGAGAAATTAGCCCATGAAATTATTTCTGATCAAAGAGGTTTACTTTTTTAATTTAATGCCACGTTAAATAAATTGCAAAGCACAGCAGCGAGGATTTAGAACTTGCAGTGGTAACCATATTACTTAGCATTTGCAGAATGCTTTCCTCACTCAGGAAAGCATTTCTGCTAACTTAATTCATCTTCAGGCACCCCTTGCATGTCACGAGGGATGTCAGGAACATTTAATATCCCTGCTAATAAATAAGACATAGAACTGGAATTGGCACAGCTCTGCTACTTTTCCTCATCTTTCACCCTCAGCATCTCACCTGAGTTGATTATTTATGGCTTCAGTTTATATTTGTGTCCTTGAAGTCCTTAGCAGTGACAGGGGCATGATCCTGTTTCTTTGGTGAGAGCCAGCTGTTGTCCTCACTGGGCAGCCAGGGAAAGCAGAGCTGAGACTGGTGGCAGGCAAGGAACTAGTCTCAGTAGACAAAGGTGAAAGAGCAGGTCTAGAAACGGAGAGCTGAAATGCAGAGAGGAGGATGAGGATGAAGGGGTGCTTGGGCTGATAAGGTCTTTTGGATGGACCATTTGCCATAGGCAGAAGACAATCTGGGGCAAAAGCTGGTGGAAGGATTCTAATACAGAAAGGTTTAAAGGTCGGTTTGAATTATTTCACTTGATAAAGGTGTTTAAAGCAGGAGATGGTAACATGGTTTCAGAAGAGGACAGTAGGTCTGGCACGGGGCTGGGCAATACAGAGTAGGTGTCCCTGGAGGTCAGCAGCTTTAGGTGTAAGAGGTAATACTGGCAAACGGCCTAGCCTAGGGGAGCCAGGAGTTGCTTTTTATTTCAGAAAATCTACAGAACACATTTCTGGGAGAGGCTGCCAACCTTCACACACCTGCCCAGCCCCTAAACACCATCACTGCTCCTTGCTCCCAGCAGGACAGTGGTCTCACTGGCTGACATACACCCCTTTTCCAGGGTCCAGGAGAAAACAAGGTGCCAGGAGAGAGCACAGAGGTCACCTAGCACCTCTGTTCTTCTGCAGTCACTGCTTATGTGGAGTGGATGCCACAGCCCTGTCACGTGCCTGCCTCCCAAGATAAAAGTCCCAATGACCTGCACAGGGATATCAGGCTCAAGGTGTACAGGTCCTGGCTCATGCTGCTGCGTATCATCTGGGTGAAAGGCCTGCTCAGCACAAAAGAGAACAAATAAGGACAACCAGTCTAGTCTTCTAATCACCCTACTTTTAATGTAAGTAAATACATCTGCATGCCAGTTCTCCCTTTTCCTTCGAGCTGGTGTAACTCCTAGTTTCAATGGATATTTCTAATAGAGACCAGACCCATATACTGCAGTCACTACACGAGTCAAATTAGTGCACACATATGGCACTTGATTGGAAAAGCATAGTAGCTACATATCGGTGTTGTTTATTGGGCTGATTAATTAATAAGATCCCAATTAGTGCTTACTACCACTGTAAAATGATGTTGACAAACTCATGCAGTCATTGCAGGGGTGGGATGTGCTTTCTGAAATAAAACACCTAGTAATATGTTCATTCAGATATATATTTTTTACTATAAATCAGTTGGAGATTATACTATGCTTATTGAAACTTTCTCCACACCTACTTTCAAAGAGTTAAAGTATCTTATTCAGAAGTACTCAGCTGAACTCCCCTAAAAACTTCTCCTGCTTCAAAAACAAATGAAAAATACTATGAGTCAACTTACAGTTTTTAGAATTCCTTCCTTGTAAATCCCTCCTGAAAAATCCCCACATACATAAATCATTATGTTGTAATTAAATGCTGGGACAAATGTTTTTTTTTAACTTGCTCCTTAAAATATAGTGATTCTCTTCTTCATCTTTGCCTGAAAAAAAAAAAACAAAACAGCTCCACACCCCATTGAAATGTATCATTTTTCTGGAAAGAGGAACAGACACCTGCCCAAGATATTGAGCCCCAACTACATTTCACAGAAACAAAGCCATTCGTTGACTCTAATATTCGGCACACTTTCAGTAGCTCTAGGGTGAAACTGCTCAGAATGTTTTACTGTAAACCTGAGTCTAACATGAATGAGAGGCTGCTTTAATTTTTTTTTTTTAGGAGCAGTTCTCCTAGCTGCAAAGGCATTGAAGACAGCCTGGAGGACACAGTCTGTGTGATGCTGCGCTTTATTGTCACAGGTACAGAGTTCTGACGTGGCAATGCTGCATATCCAAAGCATCAAACATTTACCCATCGGGAAGCACTTTTCAGTCTCCAGAATGGTTACAAATGGTTTCTGTCAGAACACACTTATTATAAGCAGTCTGATCTCAACAGAGTCCTACTATTTTATTTTGAGTAATAGCAGCAAAGTCTTACCAACTCTTGATGGAGATACCATGGGGTTAATATTTATTCATGTTGGAAAAGCAAAGCAGAGCTCCCTCCCAACTTTTACAGATCCCTCCAGTCTTTTCCATAGTCGATTGTCAGGTTGTCCCAGTCAATAGCTTAGCACTGACAACAGCTCACAGTTTATTTGCAGCTTTGAAGCCTGGTCCTATAGTGTTTCTCTTCTGACAGGAGATGAATAAAGGTGTCACTGTGGGATACTTTTAGCCGGCTGCTATAAAAAGGGGCCTCCTTGCCTTCCCTTGCAAGATCCTCTAGTTCATTCTTGGAGCTTGTGGCTTTCCCATCAGCTGAATTTAGCTCCATCAGCTCCAATTCATGCTTGGCAGCTGTTTCTAAAACTCTCTGCTTGTTGTAATATCTGACAAAGTTGTTTATTATGGGATGGATAGGAAGGGCAATCGCTATCACTCCACAAAGAAAACTGATGGCAGCGTTCAGTTTTCCTAGAGTTGTTTTAGGGTATATATCTCCATATCCAACTGTGGTCATGGTAATGATTGCCCACCAAAATGACTGAGGGATGCTTTTAAACAAAGTTTCGGGGTGACTTTGCTCCATGGTATAACCCAGGGCAGAAAAGACAAAGATTCCGACAGCTAAGTACATGAGGAGCAGCCCAAGCTCCTTAAAGCTGCGTTTCAGGGCGTAAGTTAGAGTCTGGAGCCCTGAGGAGTGCCGTGCAAGCTTGAAAATCCTGGCGATCCTCATGATGCGCAGCGCCTGGACAGCCTGCTGGACATTGCTCAGCTCCATCAGCTTGGCTCCCAAGTGGGTCAGGGTCAGGCTGACATAGAACGGAAGTATTGCTAGCACATCGACAATGTTCATGAATGACAGGACAAAGTGGAGTTTGTTGGGAGAGGAGATTAGCCTTAGCACATACTCCATGGTAAACCAGACTATACAGGCTGTCTCGATGTTGTCCAGAGTTGGGTGCTCCATACGGTTCCCCTCCGCGTCTACAACCTGCAGGTCTGGGATGGTCCCCACGCACATCACAATGGAGGAGATCAAAATAAACAGAAAGGAAAGAACAGCAATGACTCGAGCTGGGTAGGATGATTCTGGCTTCTCCAGAAATTTCCAGATATATTTTTGGCACCTTTTCCAACGGCTTTCTGAGGCATCTACTCCCAAGTCATCCAGAATCAGTTGCACTCTTCGGGCTATTTCTTCCAGTTCCTCCTTTTTTTCACTTAGATGAGTTTTGCAGCAGTCATCCAAAAATTTTAGATCCACTTTCCAAAATTCCATTTCATTCTTGAAACATATGGGGCATATTCCCTTCTTCATGTGAATTTCCCCAAAGTAGTATACGTCAACAATGCATTTGAAAGCATCTGGATCTCTGTCGAAGTAAAACTCTCTTTTTCCAGGATCGTAGTCATCACAGAGTGAGAATATGCTATCATATCCCCCCGACAAGCAGTTGAGCAGCTCTGCCAGTCGTGTCTCTGGATATTGATTCAGGTTATCTCCATAGAACACCTGCCTCACCCCACCAACATTGACCACAATCACCGTTTCTTCATTTTTTTCTGATCCATCATTGTCCACATCTGGAAAGCTAGAGTCACCTGCCATTTCAGTTGTATTGAATTTTGTTTGACTTCTAGCCTGTTGCTTGGTTTCAAAGCTCTGTAGTTTTAATTCCTCATGAAAGCAAATCAGCACCAAGCCAGCTTGACTACAAATGTTACCCGACTGACCCGTAGTCGTGGTGGGAAAGGTTAGGGAAATAAACCTGCGGTCAGGAAAGCCTTGCGAGGTATGCAAGAAGCTGCGGGGAAAAGACAAGTCATCAGGCTGCTGTGCCTGCAAGCTGGGTGTTAGAAAGCTCCAGCAGATTTGAACGAGAAGAAACCATTTAAGAAAACTCACCCCTCTGTTCAGTGCTTGAGAGTCTTTTCAGGTCCCATTCCCTCTCTGAAAGTGCTATTTATTCACAGGTTGGAAGTCACGGCAGAGAGATAAATCCTGTGCTCTGATTAATGCAACGTGCAGTGAGTGACAGTTCTCAGAGAGACAATCGGCAGGGTGAGCCCACAGAAAACTGTTGCGGTTTCTCTCTTCGATTCCACAGATCTCCCTAGAAAGCCGCTATCGAATTTTGTTTCGCCCTCCCTTTTCTTTCTACTTTAAGGTCTTCCAGAGTTTATCTGCTGACTCTCACACACCGTCAGCCGGTGCAAGCGTGCAGAGGAGAAACTTGAGCTTGTTTTCCCCTTGCTGTTTCCCAACACAATAGGGAGCGCAGGCTGCGAGGAGTCCTTTCCAAACTCTACCCTCTTCTGGTGAAACCCAGCAGAGCACTAACCTCGCAGAAAACGCAGCTCAGCTATTTATACGCCTTCCTAGCCGCCCCTGCTGTGTTTCTACACCGCTGTGTGCACTTCAACAAATTTTTTAATCGGTTTTTGAGATCAGATGGAAAACATAATCGTGTATAAAGTCATGCAGGGCCGCAGAAACACCTCAAACATTTTCTTCTGATGCCAGAAGCCAAAGGAAAAATACTGGGTTTTTGGAGTACATGACATAAATCCTGCACTCAGCAGGGCTCAAGCAAGTCCAGAATAATTCCCTGTCGGGACACTTAAGTTACTGTAGATCTGAATCAAGCAGAGGTCACAAAGTTTACGTTGCAGCTATGGAGGAAAATACTCCCTGTGCTCTCTGTCCTTAGTTTTAGTCATTAGTTTTTGATCTATTGTCAACTGACACAGATTAGAGTGTGCACAATTTACGTCTATGATGATTTCTCAGTGACAGCTACTTACCAGCAGTAGTTCTTCATACTGCATTCAGCAAGCCACAAGTAGAAACAGAAAAACGAGCATTGCCTTTGAAACCATTTTCCTCCAAATTCCAGAGTTTGATGGACATCTGTTCCCTGAACTCTTACAGGCAGGAAGACCTATCACCCTGCTCTTAAATTCTTAAATCTGATTATGCAGTTCATTTTAGTGGGTCCTGAGGGCTCTGATCCAGCAAAACCCACAGTTAATAAGATGACAGTTTCATCCTGGGTTGCATCAAAAGCAGTGTGCCAGCAGATCAAATAAGGTGATTCTGCCACTCTATGCTCTCGTGACACCTCACCTGGAGTACTGTGTCCAGTTCTGGGGCTCTCAACACAAGAAAGACAGGGACCTGACGGAGAGAGTCCAGAGGAAGGCCATGAAAATGATCACAAGACTTGAGCACTCCTACAAAGACAGGCTAAGAGAGTTGAAGTTGTTCATCCCGGAGAAGAGAAGGCTTAGCAGAAACTTATGAGGCACTGTTAAGAGGCTGTGCACTAGATGTCACCTTGACATGGAGTATGCATGTAGCCTCACATATCTTATAAATATCCCTTGGATGTAGTTCACGATGTTTGAGTGTCCAAGTCATGAGTTAAAAATCACTGATCCAGCTCCTTCCCAGACCTTCCGACAACCTTTCTTGTCCCTGAGTTCTTGCATGACTGAGAAGAGTGAAAATATGAGATGGAAGAGGTGCATTCGTAATAGAGGAAGATTTACAAGAAATCTGTGAAGCAGAGGAACACAATCCTTTCTCTTTGTCTGACATACACATGCACTAATTTATGATGCAAAAACTGAAGTCAAGGGAAGTGGGTTCTTGCTGCTCTGTTATAGTCACCCAGGGAATGAAACATGTCATCATTCAGCCTCACAGAGACAAAAAGAAACAAAGAAGAACCACAGCTCCAAAATCTTCTTCAAATGCCACTTGTAGTCTTAACTGCAGAACAATACAGAAGGCAAGAAACAATAACCAGAGGAACTGGTCATTTTATTCAAGTGACAGTCTCAAGAAAAGGGTATTTACTAGTCTGCACCTGAGTCACACTCTTAATCCCTGGAGGCCAGTGCCACCTTCACGTGTTCCTGAGGTTACTGCATAGTGTGGGTGCAATACAAAATTACCTTTGAATTTTTTCCAGGTACATATGTGTTTACTGAGACTTGCAAACTTCTTCAGACAAGAGAAATACCTTGGAGATGTGGAAAAATCCTAGGCTTCATAGGCTAGGCAATAAATATTTACCCATTTGGGACTTTCTTGCCCACTGTCACAAATGGTTTATCTTGACTTTAGTAGACCAGATTTTAATATCTCAATAACAGTGGCATATTTGCAAAGGGGAGAATGTGAATTAGATCACCAACTAGTTCTTGAAAAACTAAACCGGGATCTGGGAAAGTTCAGCAACTAATTCTTGCAAAACTAAACTGGGATCTGGGAAAGTCGGGTTTAAAATGTTGTCAGGCTGCATAAACATAGGGGAGCAAATTCTTTAGGTTTAAATCCTTAGATTTAGCCATCTCAGTCTCTTACTGTCTTTGATCAATGGTTCATCCCAGTGACCTTTTGGCTTTTTTCCAGGTGAAGATAAGAAGTCGATGCATGGTCCAGTATGGCTGACACAGAAAGCAACATCTTCATTTCCAACAAGATTTTTCTCTCACCTTGTAATTTTACAGAACAAACACCTACAAAATAGGCACACAGGATTAGTACATACATTGTTCAGTTTGAAAGGTGAAATCAGCTCCTCTCAAATGATAAATCTCAGCACATTCTCAAAAGGTTGGGAAGAAACTATTTTTGAAATGCCAGATCAGTCCTTATAAAGGCTTTACTTACTGCTGCTGTTAAAATCCTTGCGCTTTATTCTCCCTTGTCTTGCACCTTTTTCAGAGTTCTTTACACCTTTCAGTGTGCCTGTTAAATGTTAGAGATCTGGTAGCATTTTAAATCCACTTTGACGAATGCAAATGATCCAAAGAAGGGTCAGGGAAATCATAACGAATTAAAATCTTGGGTTTGTAGCTGAAAGGAGCACGACAGGCTTACTTGATTGATTTTTTTTTTTATCAGACCTACTGCAGAACAGCAAGCAACAGGAGCAAGATGAATACTTTGCAGCAAATAATTAATTTATCTAATGTAATTCATTTTTCATCCATGAAAAGAGAGCTCCTCTAATCTAAAAACTTCAATAGATAATTATTGCCTTGCAACTGATTTATGAGTAGATTGCTGCAGTTATTAGGGCTTCTAAATGCAACTTCTGTTGATTTATCTGGACTAGGGGAACAGGTCAAGCCATGCTCTGTGTCTGCTGGAAGTGATGTGTGCTGGCAATTGAATTCTACAGGCCGAATAAGAAACAGGGAGAGGACTCCTTTCTGTGTTGGTGCTTTGTTCAGAAAACAACATGTGAATCTGAGCTGACAGATGTGTCAAGTTCTGGTATGGTTTAGACCTCCTTCAGGGAAGAGAAGGAGGCTCAGACACACCTCAAGCCCTGCAGCCCAAGGGGCATCTGCCCACAGAGGGCAGACCCGGACTCTGCAAGGATGCCCAGTACCAAGAAAAGGTGCTCAGATCCCCACAGAGTTGATGAAGCTCAAATATGGCTCCCTAGTGGCTCTGGGCTGTGTATGAGGGATGCTGGTAGCACAAAGCACTTGGGGACCTGCAGCAACAACAGTGATCAGATGCCAAAGATGCAGGTTTGCTGCCTCATTTGCAACTTTTAGAAAGAGTGCTTCCACCACTGGGCAGCTTTGTGCTGAGAAATTGCTTTTCCTGACCTGTAGTCTGGTTCATACCACTTTTCTGAAGCCCAGCCACACAGATACAGGTAGTAGTGATGCATGAAGAGATGTGAGTAGGTTAGGATACAACCCTAGGGAGGTAAGATTAGATTCCATATGGAGAACATCCACATAATGAGAACCTAGAGAATTAGAACCTGTGTGGCTGTGGTAGTTCAGCAGTTCCCCAGCCCCCCCACACTTTGAAATAACCCAGGCTAGGACTCAGTCAGCTGAAAGTCAATAAATGAAGCTTTATATTTACAGCTTTGTACAATATACAAGCAAATATTTACTATATATATATAACAGATATTTACAGATATATACAGTAAAAAGGTAATACAGAAATACCACATTCCTCCCAGAGATCAAAATCCCTAAGAGGGGATTCTAACCACCCTAGCACCTTCCTCCCTTCCCAATCTTATCTCACCATCTGTCTTATGCACCAGATAAGTAAAAGTAGATTAGCCAGGGGGATTAGCAACAGGAAAGTAGTTAGTGAAATTATTCAGCTAAGAAAGCAGGGAGAGAGGGACATGCAACAGCAGCCACAGCTCAAAGCGGTCTGACTTACCTATATTCGGGTTACAACCCTTAAACATTTTTTTTCCTTTTTCAGTAAACCTATGAGTGAAGTAGCATCATCAGTGCTTTCCTTTCTCAGCCTATAGTCTAATTTCTCTTTCAAATCTTCCAATTAGTTCAAACTAGCACAATTGCTCAGGCAGGAGTCATGCAGCCTCTCTGCACTGAACCAGCCCTGATTTCAGTGCCTGGAACCATGGCAGCACCATTGGCCTCTCTCTTCTCCTGGACTCTATAGTCTTTAGTGCTATGTCTACACATGTAAGCTCAAGAACATCTAGAGACCTGACTCTGACTGTTCAAGCAGCCTATGCTACCCAGTTAACGCGGACATTTCCCAGTCATTATAAAGGCCATCAGAGACCATTCCTGACAGGTAGTTTGCAGGCAGCCTCCTGTACTGAGTACTAAAAGGACTTCCTAGACTACACAGAGACCAGCTGGCAGCTGACCTCAGTGTCCAGAAACACCCTTGGGAACATGTGAAACTGGTTTGGGCTGTACTGAGTTATGCTGAGTCACCTGTGACCACTTGCAACCTGCTTTTTAGGTACTACAGTTTTTATGTTAGACACTGTTGCACAGCCCTTAGAGGCCACAGACCTAACAGCAATCTTAGAGAGATGATGGCCATTACTCAGTGTGACTATCTCAGACATCTTTCCTTCTGCTATGTCACGTTTGTGTTTGAAATTATATTTGCAAGGTTGGAACTGTGACGGATCCAGCAAGAGCTCTCAGTGTCTTAACACACAATGTATTTGCAGCTAGTTGGAGACAATAGAGAGCCAGTGAAGACAAGAATACGTGATGAAAATGTACCACAGAAAAGTCAATCAGAGACCTAAAGGAGGATGAGGAATGGAAATATCTTATTCCTCCTCCTTTCCTCAGGTTATTATGGGGATAATGCTTGCAGACAGCTGCATAGGGACTGCTTCAGCAGCTGGTAGCACAAAGCACTGCATGGAGGAAACACCATATAATTACTTCTTGTCAATCACAAGAAATGGTAGGCAGCTAACCGGGAAGAAGTGCAACTCCATGCTCTTCCCCAGTGCATCTGAAAGGTAACAGCGTGTGACCTACATCAGGGAGTGTTTTTGGGAGAAGTGTGTTGTGGGCACTTACTCTCAACAGAAAATATCTATGATGTTTCTGTAGCAGCTTTTGGTCTCAGCACTGATGTATGTCTTTTGTATGTTGCCATGAGCTAAAGGAGGGAGTCTGAGCTTTGGCATGAAATATGTTCATCTCCCACAGCTGTCGTTTCTGGCAACAGGTGAGTCTTTCAGATCCCCTGATACAGGAAAAGAAGGGTCTGCCAAATGCAAAGTCATGAAACAAAACCTCTACCTTTTCAAACGTGTTTTACATTACATTTTCTCAATGCAACTGACCTCCTTCAGACTGATACATCAAAAGCAAGAGGTTATGGAATGCCTGAACTGAGACAACTATCTGAACTGCACTTCACTTTGCAGACCTGGGTTTATGTGTGTAATGGTTAGGTATGAGTGCAAGATGGTATTTTGAAAATATAGTTTGCTAATTTTGTTATTCAGAAACCCACTCCCAACCAGTATTTTATTAATAATATTGGTTCTTCACACAATCATGAAAATATTATACAGAGGGAAATAAACAGAGAATTTGGAACACTTAAGAAACATAAGTAGCAACAATATAACAAACGTTAAACCTAAAACTGGAAAGAGGTTCTTAGTTTCAATTGTACCTCTTGCCCACCAGGGGACTCGAGAGGCTCCTTTCTGCTGCTAGGACAGAAGGTATTCAGATTCACTTAAGAATTTACAGAATTTTGCTAAAGATTTGCTAAGAGGCTTTTGAGTGTTTGCTCACTAAGTAGTCTCTCTTCTGGGGCTGCATTATAGTATCAGACAGTACCCAAAGTTTCAAAACTGTTAGAAGCTTTGGAGTTATCCCAGACTCTTTTTTTCAGGAACCTGGGGGTCTAACACAGTCTCTGACCTAATTCCTCTTTACTCCTGATCCAGCAGAAAACTTGCAGAGGGGCAAGCAAGACAGAATGAGGCAGTAGCATAGAAAGCACGTCGAGGCAACAAAAAAGCAATGGCAGTAGAGTAGCAGCCCCTCCTGTTACCTGGCCCTCTCTTTTATCCATGTAGCCCGAGTCTAATGGGCCTTTGGACATAGATTAGACAATCAGAATGACAGTTAGCCAAGCTTGATCATATTAGGTGAAGCCATGGGCTTGCTTTACCCAAATTTGGGAAAAACATAGGCCTTGCATGAGGCAGGCACAATCCAAGTGTAGGAACCTTGTTTACCACAGGATGTACATAGGAGCAAAACAAGTCTGGGCAAGCCAGAGTCCTTAGACTCAATGGCTCCAGGTTCTTTGTCCTCTCTCCCACAGTTGCTTCTTCCCTAAAACAGAAGGAGGGAGAACAGAAAGCATGTCTGGGCAGGCTAGGACATGTATAAGGCTATTTTGACCTATTCAGACCTACCACAACAATGTGTCTCTGTCTCCTGCATATTTATATATTGCTCCATGACTAATTATTTCAGATCAAACAAGTTCTTTAGCAGTTTATTTTCCCTTCTTGTACTTATTTTGGCTCTTATTTCAAGTTCAAAATTCATATATACTCAGTCACATTATGTTAGCAGCAGTTTTAATGAATTCCTTACTAAGAGACTGGTAATAGCTTGCTGTAAATTTTAATTGCCCTTGCTTTGCATTTGACATTATTTTACCATAAAATTAAACCTGCCTTAAGTGAACACTCAGGGGACCAATCAAATCTCTGATTTAATGGAAATGGCTTTAAATAAATAAGATGCAGCCTTGACTGCAAGCAGTTAGAATCAGATTAACCACATTAGTGAATCATGAATAGGATAAGATTTGCAGATGCTGTAAAAGTTCTAAGGACCTTGCCTTGCTTATAGGGCCACTGTTTTTTGAGGACAGGTTAGAATTCTGCTTTCTGCTGTCAAATATAAACACTGTATAAATAAAAGAGTGAAAACAGGTGACAAAACTTCCTACTGCTGCAGAGATGACAACTTAAAAATTAATCATTGCACCGCTAAGATTTTGCTCATACTGAGAATGGCAAAAATTGTATGTGCACATGGAACTAGGGGCCATAGCATAATCAGTTCAAACAAGGTGACTGAAGGCAGTTTTTATGGGTGACCTCAGCTCTGGCATTTCCCAGCTTCTAAATGCCTGCCTCTGCAATTGCATTGGTGACTTTCATCATGACTTGCTGTTTATAATTTCTTGCAAGACCCCCATCACAGCACCACTGGAGCATCCTTGCCAGCTGGAGTGAGTGAAGTCTGAGAAAGCACATGTAAAAACAGTGCTGGGGTGCATACAAGAGAGCTCTCAGTGGTGGCACTTATGAAAAGTCTGGGCTGACCTTCCCAGAGATGAACATTCCCATTGCTACCAAATTATACAATTGCTGGTAGCTGACTTGGAGGAAAGACCAAGACCACACCAGCAGAGAGGCAGGTGGCAGATTGTTTGCTAAATTTCAGCAGTCAAGACGTGAAACCAGTCTTTGGAAGAGATTTTGAGTGTTTTCTTTAAAAAAAAAAAAAAAAATCCAGCAGTGCAGCCCTATGTACTGCTTGGGGCTGTAATAAGGATTATTCATACTTCATACAAGCTGTTGTCCCCAGTTCTTTGAAAGGGCAGCATGTGTAGAAATTATTTAGTGTATACCATTTCACAATAGAAAAGATTCTTGTATTAACTAATACTTTTGTTATGGGCAATCAAAATAAGGAATATAATCGTACGATCCACAGTAAACACTGTCAAAAGCAACCCTGTATGTGTGCTCAGAGAAGAGGAAAATATATAAAATATTTTTCTAGTGTGAAAAAGTTGTATAGGAAACCAGTTGAGGAAAAATAAATCACAGAAAACATTTCATCAGTGTGCTGAAACAGTAATGAAAAACAAAATACTTCCATTGATCCTAGAAAATACTGCAACACTGAGAAAAATAGAGGCTTTGGCTGAGCCTGCAGTTCTCACAGGCTCTTGTAAGTACAGTTATCATTTTGTTTCTTTCAACGCATGGTACAGGACAAAGGAGAGAAAAGTACGTAGGCAGTAGCAGAGGCAGAGTTCATATCTTCACAAATATAAAAATACCCATGCCATACCTGCAGAGGAGTCCTGTGAACATTTGATTTCATTAAAACCTGTAGGAATGAGAGTTGTGGAATGATGCCCTCCCGCTTATTTCATTCTGTTCAGGCTTTCTCCCTCCATCTCCTGTGGAGAGGTGATGATCACAATCCTGCCTGCGGCCAGGAAGGCATTCAGGCAGTGGAGCAGGTGGTATTTCCTGCTTGCACAGCCAGCATTGAGTGGAAGCATTAAAGCACACAAATTTGGGGTGATGAAAGTCTTTTTTTTCTTTTTTTCTTTTTTTTTTTTGCCTCAGTAAACCTTTGCACTATAGGTCAGGGAAAGAGGAAAATCAAACTCTTTCCCTTCCCATGGTGTCCATAATTTTAGAAGTGATGAGGATTGTGTTCTTCCTTTTGCTGCCTTTGAAAAACAAGTACAAGCCTCCACGGAAATCTATCCCCAAAAAATGGTTTCAGCATCCATTTTTTCCTGTGTTCTTTAGCTTTGCTTAGCATAAATGCATTCAAGTGGAGCTTACAGACAGTTTCGATCCAACCAAAACTACATTTTCTGGAGGAGAAATTATTGTATTGACTGGGGGTGATTGAAGAGGCTGAAATTATGTTATGTAGCTTTTATAATTTCCAAAAGTCCCACCCACAATCTGTGTGTAGATTAGTTTAAGTTTGGGTTCTAATTCAGTCGGGAAAAATCTTAACAAGGATGCCTTTTTTTGTAATTCAGGAAAAAATCAGAAAAATATCAGAAAAATGGAAAGGTTTGGGCATGAAACAGCTTTGCCCTACTTACAGATGGGAAACTGTCTCTTTAACGGCAGTGTCCGGAGTCCAGTGCCTGCCAGAGTCCAAGATTGCTGTAGGCACAGCTTTCACAAAGCCACAATTGTGAAGCAAGGCAGAGGAAAGCCAGGGGTGCTCCGCGGTATTCCCACGAATGGCTGCAATTTACCGTTAGAGGCAGGTCCTGCAGCAAGAAGCCAGGATGCTCCTCAAGGTCTGGCTCAAAGTCCGTGCGAGGTTTGTGTCTCCAGGTCCGTGTTCAGGTTCCAGTGCAAGTCCCAGTGAAGGTCCGAGCAAGTCCTGCTCCAATCTGTCCAGCTGCCATATATATACTGAGGTGATTTGTTGCCTCTCTGTTCAAGCCCACGGAGAGTGGGAGAAGGCACTTCACACCTATTGTACTAAGCCTCCAGTGACAGAGGTGGGGAGGGAGGAAGACCGTTTCCTGCCCCATTCACACCTCTGGTGGGGCAGTGGACTGGGGTGCGCCCTGCCAAAGTTCACACCCCATTCAAACCTCCGGTGGGGCAGCGCCCCGCCCCACCACAGTTCACACCTCATTTAAACCTCCGGTGGGGCAGTGCCCTGCTCTGCCACAATGATGTGTCAGAAATAATTTGCTGGCCCAACCCTGGGTCTGTTGTCTGCCGTTGGACAAGTTGCTTATCTTCCTTATTACTTATCTTAGGCTGTCTGGCCACACATTGTATTAGTAGCTCTCAATGAGTCAAACTAAAAAATATTTCTAATTTGCCAAACAGATTACAAATAAGCTTTTGCATTATCTGAATGGATCTGAAGCCAGCCCACATGTTTCTAAGTGATCTGTCTAGACAATGAGTGAGTCAGGCCTTTCATCTATTCTATACAGTAATCAGTTTTGCTCAGTTAACATTTCATTTTACTTTACTAAGTTGAATGCTTTTTATTACTATGTGCTGTTTAATTTAACACTTTCCTGACATTTTACATACTAATTCATTTTGCTCACCATAGAACCATAATCCCATTTGAACAATGCACTATGTACAACACAGCTCCATTTTACTAGTAGTTGTGTCCTCAGAGATGAGATTACAGAATCCAAGATATTCTTCCATTTAGGAAAAAAAAAAAAAATTGAAAGGCTAAGAAGATGAAAGGAAGTTCAGTGATGAACAGGAAAGGCAGCTGCCAAGATCCTTCTATATTACCATCTGTGGCATTTTGTATTTTTTCTGTCCCATAAAGTAATGAGGATTTTGTTCCTTTTGCTAAACTGCACAGGAAATTGCTGCTGTGAATAACAAAGGTTAATCTCACACAGGACAGGCAGCGGCCTCTGTGGCTGTTTGAGCTAGAGTTCTAGCTCAGACATAGCAAAAAGTAGTGAAGAGGTAAACATTCTAGGGATAGGCTGTATAACAGCAACAATAGATAAATTAATATAATTTCATTGGAGCATCAAGAGCTTCATGTCTGGAAGCACAGCTTGTTCTGCCCCCTTTTCCTGCTTTCTGCTGTGCCTGCTGCTATCTGCCCCCGCTGCTGTTTTGGCTGCTGATGCTGCTTTTCTGCTCCTTGACCCCTTTCCCCATCCTCCTTAAGGTTTGGAGATTTTTTTCCCTGTAGTAGTTTATTCTCTTTATACTGTTATATTTAGTTTAAACTATAAGAAAATACAATTTAGTTTTTCCTGACTGTGTTGGTTTGAGCTAATTGGAGAATTTGAGTGAGAAATTAGACTATTGGCTGAGAGAGAGTTAAACACACAGTGTCACTTCAAGTTTCACTGAGACACAGAAAAAAAAAAATATTTTGAGAGATGTTCTCAAAACATCGAAATAGCCAGTGTGCTTGCAGAGGGCCAGTCTGGCTTGGGTCTTTGCGAGCTCCGGCAGCTGTTTTCCTTTGTCTCTTGGTCTTGCTGGCTGAATTCAGAGTTAAATCACTAAAACTACTAACTCCTGCTCCTATTACTAATCTCCCTGATCTTCAGCTTATCTGCAGCATCAAG
>VWZI01011975.1:144481-156689 GCA_013396835.1 Psilopogon haemacephalus
CACTACACTGACTTTAAAAAAAAATCTATGTTGTAGTGAGTTTATTTTAACGTGGGGGGTGGGGGATCCTCTCTAACCCGGTACAGCTTCCTAGTTCTGGCAATGAGCAGAGGGAGGCATCCTCTGTAGTTACAGGTACTGCTCTTGGGTGACCTTGAGAAAGAAATCCCTACCTATACCTCATTGGTAAACATCTCCCACGGGCTCTAGACCCAGTTTTAACTGCTCAGCCCTCTCTAACATTTTGTTTAGGCTTCTGTGAACACTTAGCAAGACTACACCATAACAGAACCACCAGAGAAAGAAACCACTCCTGGCTGGGATATCCACAATCACATTTTGCCACAAATCAGTGTAGTGGGTTTGCAGTTACCTGCCTCCCCACCTTTATAAACCCCGGCTAAAACTCAGAAAAAACACTGGAAGTTAATAAATGAAGATTTATATTTACAGCAATGCAAATATACAAGCAAATATTTACAAGATATAACAGATATTTACAGATATATACAGTGAAAATATAATACAGACACCACACCCCTCCCAGAGACCAAAATCCCCAAGAGAGGGTAACCAAACCCCACCACCACCACCACCACCTTTCCCCCCTTCCCCAGCTTTATCTCACCACCTCTTGATGCTGCAGATAAGCTGAAGATTGGCCAGAGATATTAGTGGCAGGAAGGAGTTAGTAATTTTAGTAGTTTTACTCTGAATTAGCCAAAAGACAGAGAGACAAAGAGGGATCATGTCAGAGAAGCAGCCACTGCCAGACACAGACAGAAGCAAACTGCTAATCTGGATATTTTGAGAACAGCTCTTAAAACAACTTTTTTTCCTTTCTCAGTGAAACTCGTTGAAGTGACACAATGCGTTTAACTCTCTCTCAGCCAATAGTCTAATTTCTCACTCAAATCCTCCAATTAGCTCAAACCAACACAATCAGGATAAAAAATCCAATCACAACAGGAAGGCTGGCATTACACTAAATATCAGGGTAGGAAACATGGTGCTTCCTACTCTTCAAATCTAAAACTTTATTCCAATCATGACAAATACTCTAGTATTTAGCTAGGGTTATCAAAAACAACTAGTCAAAAATAGCTCAAATCTCTACACAATTTCTCCAGATTTCCTTTAGCTTCCCAAACTGACCACTTGAGGTCAGATGCTAGTGGAGAACATCCCCATAAACGTGACTATAATACATGATTACTGGTTCTTATGCATCCAAAAAGCAGAGGAATTAATAATCTATACCTGGATATAGGCTTTGCAGCTTATGGAGGAGTTTTAAAAGCAATGTCTCATCTTAGGAGGTTTACCTCTGCTTCATTCGATAACAGAGTAACATTAACACTATGAACATTCTAAATAATTTGTCAATAATCAATACATGAGTAAATGTTCCTTCATATTGGCCTTAAGCTGGCAATGTCCTGAAGGCAAAATCAGATGCTTTATGTTTTATCCACTTTGTAATAAATTCCTAATGTGCGTGGATGAAGAAATAAGTGACCACACCATGTAGCTCAGCTTGACAGTCCACTTCAGATTCCTCTTATTTACTGTTTGTTCTTCACTCATCTCTTGAAGTCTATTTTTTCTTTTATAGGATTGATTAATATTAATACGTTTTAGCTAGTCTTGTACAGAATAGAGAGCATTTTCCAGGAACTTCCATAATTCTGGCATTTTACTGAGATGCAGGAGGAAGAAAAAAAGTATCCTGCATTTAAAATTTCTCCTTGCAACAGCATGACAAACAAATCCAAACATAGGATGTCCAAATCCTTAGTTTAGCAGCACTGAACTCTTACATTGTGAAAAGGTTTCTACACCGTACTCTAAATATTACAGTCTAATATTGTGTGACAAATACAGTGCCATTAGTGCAAGGCAAGGCAAAAATGAAAAATAATTGAAATGGCAAACCACAATTAAACATTTTAGCTACAGAGATAAAGATATTTTGACACTATGACAACAATTTCTTTTGGTATAAGGATATCTACCCTTTAAGTGTTTTCATTGCAAATTTTGGCAACTTTTAATTTAAATGAACTGCATTTATCTGACATCAGTATCTTCTGTCCAAAAAAAAATCCCACAATGATTCTATTTTTAGTGTACAACACCAGCAATTCTAACAGAGATTCTTCACATTTCTTTGCCAGACCTTTGCTTAGAAATGAGAAATGACAGATGGGATTTGTGAGACAAAAGGATATTTTCTGTACATACACCCCAAGGGCAAGAGAAAAAGTCAACATCCTCGGTACAGAGTTTTGCTAGCTATTGCCTTTGTTTTCTCTGTAGCCCTCCTGTCCTACTAAGTCTCAGTCCTCTTCAACTGCTCTCCACATGTACATTTTTCAGAAAGAAAGAATGGCCTTTATAAAACCTTTTAGAAAGCTCAGGGGTGTAATGGAAGTGCTCTTTCCATTAATCACACAGCAACAAACCTGATCGTTCCACCACACATGGACCCAGATGTCAAGAGCAGCAGAAAGTCCGTATAACAGCAACTAAAATAATTTATTTCATGCTGGTATATAAAAGTAATGAGAAATAGAATTAGGATCTTTCTAAAAAATCCTTCGCTGGTCCAAGAGCAACTAGGTTTTGGTTTGTGGGGGGTTTTTTTACTGCATCATTGCAATACTAATATGTAGTATTTACAGTATGCAACTGATGCAATTGTAAGCACAGAACAAAAATCAAGAAACCTCACACATGCCTGGAAGGTAGAGGAAGACACCAATAGACATTTGACGACAACTGGATGTTTTAATCCACCTACAAATGTCTAGATTTTTTGCAGCAGAGGTTTTTATAACGGTCTGAAATCACAAAGAGAAGGCCAGTGTCCTGGTAGGGCATAAATCCTGCCAAATTAGTTCAAACCCCTGCTCTCCTCCTCCTGTAGGAAGGTCCGGGGGTTGATGGTGTAAGCAGAGCAATGGAAGGCTAACTACTTGGCCCATGGCCAAGTCAGGTGTCTTGTGCTGCCCCTCAAGTGCTGGGGTGGACATCTATGCACAGAACTTTGAATTCATTGGCCAAAACAATGGACCCTAGTGCCTATCGGCCAGTTTCACCTTTCAAAATAGTGTATTTAAGGGGGTGATTTAGAGCCATTGTCCTTTTTTCCTGCTGCCTTTCCCAGGGAGCAGAGATCTATTCGCAGCTCTTTCACAGCGGCCACGTGCTTGCAGCGTGCATTGCAGCTTGCACCAGCAGCCAGCACCAGCAGCAAAGCAAACCTTTCCTCCTCCTCTACCAGGAAGCTTTGCATCTATCTGGCCTGTGAGTACTCCACAGGCGGGGTTAGAATTTTCCCTGTTATCAGGTCCCTGATTTCCAAGTTCTGAGTGTTTGAACTGTTTAAACTCATTAATTCTGTGTTTGTAAATAACCTTTTGTGTAATTGCTTCTTGTCGACCGAACATCCAAAGAATCTCAGGGAATTTTCCTGAATTTTAAAATATTTTTAGTAATAATAAAAATATTAATAATTCATAACCAGTTATTACTAACCATAACAGCCAACTAGACATTTACACGACTGATGGTTTAAAATAATAGAAACACTGCTTGATCCAGGGCAGGCATCCAGTTTCCATTGGCAAAGTCCACCCTGTTGACCTAGGCACAACAGTTCTGTTCAGGCTGAAAGAAACTTATTCTGCAGGTAGGGTTGTAAACAAAGGTAATGTCATTTATTAGCACAAATTAGATGCCTGAAGAAAACAAATAAGCTATCAAGGACATAAAGTGGCCTCTAAACCTAGTAGCCAAGGCTTGATGAATTGTATGTTTGCAATTACCACTTGGAGCCTGCATGTTGGAGTTGCTGTGTAGAAATACTAGCTAGTTTCAGTATGTTTATGGTTATGCAGTATCCAAAAGTCAATGCATTCACAGGAATTCATGTCTATGCTGTGTTCATCTGGTTCTCTTTAGGGACAGGTACACAGCAAATTTCTGTCAATGCCAGGTCAGAAGGAAACTGCTAATAACTAAATGGAAACCTTACAGCTGGAGAGAGACGTTGGTTACGTGTATCCAAAGCATACAGCAAAGTTCCTGATGAAGAGATGAGGTTTCTAGCAAGAATAAGCAAAACAAAATTAAAACTGTTTCAAGTCTTTAAACCCATCCCTTAACAAACAGATCTCACCTCTTCTGTACTCCAAAAACTTTGACTCTAGCCAAAATGGCAAGCAAACATAGTCAGCTGAGATTCATAGTCTAGCAATGGACAACAATGTTTGATGAAACCATCCAAGATGCTCACCCAAACTGCTGGACATCTTTCAGTCACCTGTCTCTTACAGTTGTGTTTATAGGACATCAGTCACTGTGATGCTGTGAGCTGGCTGAAAACCAAAGACAAGGAGCGCTTGAAATACATACTTGCATTAAAAGCTGTTTACTGTGTGCAGTTCTGGAGCCCCCAGCACAGGAAGGACATGGAACTGCTGGAGAGAGTCCAGAGGAGGGCCTCAAAGATGATCAGAGGGCTGGAGCACCTGTGCTATAAGTACAGGCTGAAAGAGTTGGGGCTTTTCAGCCTGGAGAAGAGAAGGCTTCAAGGAGACCTTATAGTAACCTTCCAGTATCTGAAGGGGGCCTACAGGAGGGCTGGGGAGGGACTATTCACAAGGTCTTGTAATGAAAGGACGAGAGGGAATGGGTTCAAATTGGTGGAGGGGAGATTTGAACGGGATGCTAGGAAGAAGGTCTTCACAGTGAGGGTGGCAAGGCACTGGAACAGGTTGCCCAGGGAGCTTGTGGCTGCTCCCTCCTTGGATGTGTTCAAGGCCAGGCTGGATGAGGTCTTGAGCGACCTGATCTAGTGGGAGGTGTCCCTGCCTATGGCAGGGGGTTGGAACTGGATGATCTTTAAGGTCTCTTCCAACCTAAACCATTCTATGATTCTATGATTTGTCCTTTCAGCTGACCCTGAGATTTCCTCCACTGTAACACCCATGCTTCACCTCCTGAGTTTAAGTTACATTACAAACCATGTTTTTTCCTAGACTTTAGGCTTCCAGGCACATTGTCATTTGCTATTACTTAAAAGCAAATGACTTTATGAAAACTTTTTTTTTTTCTCCAATCTTAACACTCCTTCAGGCTGTCTGAGAACTTTTCATTCCAAATTTCTAATTCCAGTAGAGGCACCACACAAAATCCGTTGAATTATTGAGAACTACAGGTAACTGGTCTAAATTCTCTAGGCTCTATCTAGTTTAATTAAAGGTAAGTCCCAGCAGACATTTTAATTACAGTGAGAGAGTAAATGGGAGAGTTCAACAATCTGTAAAAGGAAGATAAATAAAACCCCCCCACTCTTCTGTAGATGACTGTTCCCCTACTTTTATATCAAACCATTCAGTGTCAGGTTACCTAAATTCTCTTCAGTTTCACATAAACAGATCTAAATACTTTGGCTTCTCAAAGTCTGATATCTTTCCATGCAAGTAAATACCTGTACTTTTTTTTGGTGACTTTATGTAATAATGAAGAGATACAAGGAAAGTAAAGGTGCAGAGCTCATGTTTATAGAGTTAGGTGACTAGCATCTCTCTCTTGGTAGCTTCTTCACAACACATATAAATATTTCCCCATCCAGTTTTCCTATCTGCATTAATATAGTTATGCTTGAATATAAGTATCTGCATTTGTAAATACACATGTTCTCTCATCTTGTACAAGTGCTGGCAGTGCTCCCATATGCTGCAGAGGAATTCAATATGTGGGTGGCAATTTTCTCCAAACATTTTATCAGGGAATTTTCAGACAGCTTGGATTATGGATTTTCTTCCCTAGCTAAAGAAGAAAAACAATTGTGCTATTAAAAGATAATATCTGATACCTACAGAGCTACAGAGGGCTGGAAAGGCTGGGGGGGGGGAAAAAAATGGTACTGGTTTTTAAAAAGGAATCTAATCCAGTAATATGCTGAGCTACTCCAACTCTTCTTTCACTGGTGGAAAGAACTCCGCACCTTGCAGCCCAGACTGGCTGTAGTAAATGAGCATAAATTTTGGTTGTTGGTACTTGATCACTAGGGAATGGCCCTAGGTTAGCAGCGTCTGAAACCCAGGCTTTATCTATACAAGGAAAGTTGCCTATGTACAGGTTGGAGATGGATTTCTTTGCAGATCCACATCCCAGCAAGGATAGGTATAGAGCAACTCAGCTGGCTGAACGGCCTGAGACCAGCCCAGCTATGCTAACTTGAGAACTGAGTAGCTTTTGCATGATCTGACACATCTGCGTGGCCCAACACAGCATGGACTTACCCTTTCAGTCTGTGGATGCCTGTGACATGCTCCTATCACATTGATCTACTGCCAGTAACTGGAATATAGCTAGAAGTAGTTCACCCATGATCACAAAGGAAAGTTTTCATGATTATATAAGAAAGCAATGAGAACTAGACCCCAGTCCCCCAGGCCTCTTGCTTAACCAAGAGGTGACTCTAATTCTATTTCAGATATAGAAGGTGACCCTAATTCTAATTTCCATATAGAAGATACCTACTTATCAGCCGTATTAGTGCCAAGTGAAGAAATCAGAAATTTGTCAGTAAAGCTGGCATATGCAAGAAACTGCCTTTGTTGGTGTTTTATGATAGCCTGTGGGAGGACACTCTGTGCACAGAGCTGTGGGGATACTTTCACAGAAAGAGTGACTGGTGTTGGAATGGGCTGCCCAGGGAGGTGGTCGAGTCACCATAGAATCATAGAATCATAGAATGGTCTAGGTTGGAAGAGACCTCAAAGATCATCCAGTTCCAACCCCCCACCATAGGCAGGGACACCTCCCACTAGATCAGGTCGCTCAAGACCTCATCGAGCCTGGCCTTGAACACATCCAGGGAGGGAGCAGACACAACCTCCCTGGGCAACCTGTTCCAGTGCCTCACCACCCTCACTGTGAAGAATTTCTTCCTAACATCCCGTTCAAATCTCCCCTGTGCCAATTTGAACCCATTCCCCCTCATCCTGTCATTACAAGACCTTGTGAACAGCCCCTCCCCAGCCCTCCTGTAGGCCCCCCTCAGATACTGGTAGGCTGCTATAAGGTCTCCCCGAAGCCTTCTCCATCCCTGGAGATAAGTTTAAGAGGGGGCTGGATGAGGCGCTTTGTGCCACGGTTTAGTTAATTAGAAGCTTTTAGGTTAGACTTGATCTCAGATGTGTTTTCAAGCCTGGTTAATTCTGCAATTCTGTGATTCTGTGAATTAATACCATGGGTTTGAGGAAGTGGGAGCGTAAAGTGAAAATATTGACTGTTGATAGAACCTGATCAAGAGGGAAAGGAGGAAACCTTGCTGCATTTTTCAGCCAATAAAGTCATTACACACTTCAGCCTAGAAATAGCTTGTCCATGGCTACTCAAATTCTGTAGTTAAAACTAGAAGCCTTCTGCAGTTTCTTGTGTAAGGGCAGCTACTGTTCTTTGACATGACTAAGGGTACCCCTCTTGATTCAGTCCAGAAAGATCTAGGTCTTAGGTCTTTGTCACATTGTTGCAATTACTAATAATCTGCTACAAATTATTAATAATATTTTATTAATATTAATTTTTATTATTAATAATAATCAACATTTCCAGGAAAATTCCCTGAGGTTCTTCGGGTGTTCAGTCGATAAGAGGCAGTTACACAAAGGTTATTTATAAACACAGAATCAAAGAGCTTAAACAGCTTAAACAGTCAGAACTTGGTAAACAGGGAACCTGATAACAGGGGAAATCCTAATCCCACCTATACTCACAGATGTGACAGGTACAGAGTGACCCGGGGAGGAGGAGGAAAGGTTTGCCTTGCTGCTGGTGGTGCAAATATGCATGCTGCAAACATTGGCTGCTGGGAAAGAGGTGCAAATAGACGTCTGATCCCAGCGAGAAGCAGCAGGAAAAGAAGCAACAGTTCTAAATCACCCTCTCTTAAATACACTATTTTGAAGGGTGAAATTGGCCAATAGGCATTGGCGTTCATTGTTTTGGCCAATGACTTCAAAGTTTTGCACCTAGGTGTCCACCCTAACACTTGAGGGACAGCACATGACACCTGACTTGGTCATGTGCTTCCTCGGACCAAACCCTCCTTGTTTGCTCACATCCTCAACCCCCAGACCTTGCTACAGGAGGATGGGGAAGAGCAGGGGTTTCAACTAATTTGGGCAAGATTTATGCCCTGCCAAGACACACACCTATAGCCAATGCATAGGTTTCAGACACCTCACCTCAAAGGGCACTAGAGACCAATACCTGGAAACTAAGTGTAGCCCTAAGAATGGGGCTGATGGATCCTTCTTCTAGCTGCACTATACATTTTTTCCAGGATTTGGGTTGAAGTCTTAAGCTAGTTCTTAGAAAGACACTCCATTTAACTTCTGATGGAACATTGCTTCTTAAGAGAAGAAGAGGTGCCTATGATGGGATTCAGCCAATGTAATTTAGATACTTTATCTCTGCCTGCATGCTAGCTGCCTAGTGAATCAGTCCTCCAGAAAGCCATGCAAGAAGGATCTTCCTTTGAAGACATCTCATCACTGACTGCATAGGAAATATCAGATCTTTTTTTAGGGTGGCTGGTTTGCTTTGGTATTTAAAATGCAGCACAGTAGATGTCTGCAGTTAGACAGACTGGATTTCATAGCTTAGGTATGTGGATGTGAGCTGTATAATTTAAGTTTTGAAAAAAAAAAAAAAAAGATGCACAGACTTTGTGGTTAACTTGTACATGCATTTCTGAGTAGGCTGTACATAACTGTGGAAGCTGGAGGTCCAAACGTTCATTTAAGCAAATGCAGCCTCTCAGCCGTGCAGATACCCAGATTACAGGGTGGAGGGGAAAGAAAATAAAGAAAAAGTGAGTGGAATTATGGCAGATCATTGAAGAAGTTTGAATTAAGTAACATAATCTGTTTAACTGACATGATATTCACATGATCTAAGTGCAAGATAAACTGAGGTCTAGGAAATATATATTAACTGAAAAAGATTACTGTCATTTAAAAGTGCATCCATGTTAATCATTTTTTTTTCCCTATCATATTGATTCAGAAAAATCAGATATGCCTCTGTGTCTGATGGAAACAACATGACATTTTCAGTGTGCAAAATGATCTGTTCATGAGCAAGCAGCAGACTAAAGAGAGTGCAGCAGAGAGGATTCAGTGAGATAGACTAAATGCCAAATACATCTGAGACAACCTTTTGGAACATAGAGAAACAAGATGGAACTCAACAAGTAAGTTTCCTAGTGTGAACTGGTCTCTTAGCTGTGCTTGAAACTTCATGAAAAGAATAAAGTCTAAGCTATACTAGCTCACCAAAATGTTTTCCAACACTGCAGCAAACATGGATGAAAGATTTAGATATTTTATGCTCCATTCTCCAATTAAAAGTGGTTGTTCAGTCTATGCAAATACACTACTCTTCAAACTTTGTGTGTGGGATTCATCTCACCTAGCTTTAGACATCTGCAATCTTGACATCCACATGAGCCTATTGCCTTTGGCTCACTTTGAACTCAAAGGAAAGCAATAGGTAATCTAGGGTGCAATTCAGCTGTCCTATTTGGAGACCTAATTTTAGGTGAAGATGAATCACATTCCAGAAGTGTCTACGTCTCTCCATCAACTAGAAAAGGAGCTCAGATGTGAAATTTCTGCATCTTATTTTTTCTCAGTGAAGACTGTTTTAAAAACTCTGAATCTCAACGCTTACAGACTTGATTTTATGCTGTGTAAAAAGAAAGAAAAATAAAGATTGAGGGGGTAAAGGAAGAAGAATCTTGAGTAGACTGGAACAACTTCAGAAGACTGAATGCAACTTTGAACCTGTGTGGGTCAAAAGGTGAGCTGGCAGCTAGTGTCACACAGAGAAAAGTCATTTCCATCCTAAGAGCTCTTAGAGGGGGATAAGTTTATGCAAAGGTCATCAAAGAGGCTACTTCCTTCACCACACCATTGCTTTCTTAGGCACCAGAACTGCTGGGAGCAATTTTGGCTTCTTTCTGCATCAGCGTTAGTGACAGGCATGTTTTGGATGAGGGATCATCTGAACAGGAGAACAAAGAGCATAAACAATCAAAGCCCTTCAGGAGCTCCCTTTACAAGTTTCCCCATAAGTCTTCATAAATTCTTCAGTTTAATTGCATCAGCCCAACTTTTGCCCCCAAATCGCTCCTGCCATAAACACATAGAAATGTGAGGAGAATTTGGCTTTTTCTGCTTAACATTTTTCATGGATGAGTTTCACATTGTATATGGTGAAAATAACCCTGCCTTTCTCCCTTCTTCAAGTACACACTACAGAGGAAAATTCTCAAGAGAAGAAAAGGGTTGACCATGCTCCTATGACTGCTGCAAGCTACACCCACCTCTGTGCATGAAAAGTGGGAAAGACAGATGATGCTCCATAGCTGAGTCTTAGGGAGGGCTAGGCACAGCAGAGTTGTCTCCCGTGGTCCAAAGCTGTTAAAATGGAAATGTAACAGATCCTAAAAAAAACTTTTTTTTTTTTTTCTGGATGAGAATGAAGCAAGAGAACAGGTTATTGTCCATTAGGAAAGCCTAAAAACCCAGAAATTGCGTAATTGAGAGTATCCTTAGAATACAAATAAGGAACCCTAGTGCCGTGTTGCTGGGTGACGTATTTCTAAGCAGCAGTTCTGCCCCTGTCTTTATCAGGCTATGTCCTTTTTATGAGAAATGGGCAAACATGATGAGTTTTACAAACGAAGGCATGTGTTCACACTGGCTGCCAGCACTCTAGTTCTAGATTTTTCTGCCTGGAGGTCTGAAGGATGCTGACACTGTGGAAAATTAATACTGCAACCCCACCATAGACAGTGGAAGGGATTCCATTCTAGTAATAAACCCAGCCCAAGGAACAGCAAAGATACACTTGATCATCTCAGCAAGGAAAAAGTTGCCTTTGTGCTTCATATCCTTCTTCAGCCTACACATAGAAAGCTTAGTTCTTCTGCTACATAAAGCACAACTATCAGTGACCGATACCGTTCCACCTTTCTTCTTTCCATCTTCCAAATGGTTTATTTTATTTCATGACACCCAATTACAAGTTATTTGCTGAATTGCTGTAAAACTGAACAGTCTCCATATGTTCAGAGCAGCTTGCCATTAGCATACCCTGAACTGAGAAAGTAGAGTCTATTAAAGATATGGACATATTAAAGCATAGCATCTGGAAACCTGCATATGTTCATCTCATTGAGTGGGCTTCACATGCTAGGGTCAGGTGGAGACTCCTGGCTTTGCCTGAAAAGAATTTATAGGTGTCACCACTCAGCTGAAGAACATCAGAGAATTTTTCTACTTCCTTAGAAAACATTATATTGCTTTACGTTTGCTTTTAATGATAGTTTTATATGGAAAAGGTTAAGAGAAAGCAAAGAAAATTAACAAAAAACAGCTAAGGTTTCCTATGTAAAAGCCACTCAGATTAATTTCTCAATTAGGCTTATAGAGACAGCAATAATAAAACTGTGAAGATATGAATATGGAGGTTTAATCCAAACTCAGATGTAGTTTGCTATGCCAATTGTCTCATTTCATGAAGCTTCCATCAAACCATGAGCCTGCTGGGGAGTCATTTCTGCTTAAATGCATTTTTGTTCTATTCCATAAAAGGCGTGAGGAGTAATTCTTTCATGGGAATGTGAAGTAAAGATGAAGATTGGACTTTTATCCCTTCCAAAAATGAAAACTCACAAAATGTACCACAAAATTTGCCTCTTCACATAACTGTCAAGGCAAAGAGAGGTCTCTACTTTACCCAAATCCCCATTTGAACAAATATGCTGCACTAGCTGAGAGCTGGTTTCCCTCTTAACAGCAAATATTCTGTCTATAACAACCTTGTACATGAAACAGGAGTTTCTCAATTTATGTTACATTAGTCAAAGTAACTGAAGCACAAAAAGGACTGCTAACAAGTAGGCAGAGGGCAATAGATACTGGCAGATCTGAAGTGTTTTTTGGAAGTGGCACTACTGAAGTGGCACTACAAGACTTAAAAGCACTATTAAGTAGCACGATCAATTCAGCTCAGCACCTTCACTCAGTGCAAATGCTTAAGCCCATCTGAAGCCTTCTGACTCCTCCCTAGGGGTGGTCTGACCTCACAGATATCAAGTTTAGCCCCCTCCCACTTCCTG
>VWZI01011975.1:164018-180101 GCA_013396835.1 Psilopogon haemacephalus
TTTTACTCTGAATTACTCTGAATTAGCTCAAAGGCAGAGAGACAAAGGAGAAAGCAGCCACAGTGCCCAACGGACAGAAGCCCTCTGCTAATCTCGTTTATTTTGGGAACAGCTCTTAAAACAATTTTTTTTTTTCTTCTCAGTAAAACTTGGTGAAGTGACACTGTGTTTAACTCTCTCTCAGCCAATAGCCTAATTTCTCACTCAAATTCTCCAGTTAGCTCAAACCAACACAATAAATATTCGTTATTGTAAATATTCTGTTGTTTAGATTAGATAGATAACTCTCATTAAAACTCTGGGTTAATTAGCTCCAACCAACACACTGGGGAAAAAGGAAAGTCTCCAGGATTACAAAAAAAAAAAAGAAATTACAGCAACATTAATGTCTCTGTAAAAACAACAAAACCAGTTAGAAGAAGCATTATTTGATCTTTTCAAATTATAGAAAAGTGTAGTGCAACAGAGATGTTGAGCAGAGCATATTCAGTAGAGTTCATTCAGAGGAAAGCTGCCCCTACTGAGTTCAATGGTTAAGCATTTGCTGCTTTGCCCAGGAGCATTATGTGCCAGTACAGGTTATATTTTTAGTAACGTTTCCGAATGCATCTTACCAGGGCTCTCACAAACAGCTAATTGAGTATGCCTGTGCTTTATCTTCCTACAGCAGGGGAGTTTATGCAGTTTAGGGCACTAAATAACAGATCTGCAGCTCTCCTGTCTTTGAAAACATCAAGGAGAATTTTATTTCTCATCTTTTGGGCTTCTCTTATTCTCTTCTGACTTTCAAAGCTGCTCATCAGTGGCCAGCAACCTCATTAGCAAATATCTTACAGATCACAAAGTATGAAACTGCTGCTTTTACCTTGGCAGTTTCTTAGCGATTTTCTTTTAAACTAGGTAGAATTAAAAGTTCTAAACCCCCAAATTTTATCAGCTTCTTCAAAATTGGAGAGGACTGTTTTTTTGGTTTTGTTTTGGGTTTTTTTTTTTCAGTGCACTGCTAGGTACAATTTTCCCTGTTTCCCTTAGCTAGTTAATAACATTTTGGGGTTTTTTGAGTTTTGGTGGTTTTTGTTTGGTTGGCTGGTTGGTTTGGGTTTTTTCTGCCCATCTCCTTTCCCTATAGAGACTAAGTGACTATATATACCTCTACATATGGTACAAGCTGATTTCTACTTTCTGTGGGTTTACATCCACTTCTTTTCTGGACTGCAGCTGTATCTTCCAATTAAGGTGTCAGATTTTGACATATTTCTATATGAATAAACACAATTTTCCTTTTCTGTGGTGCCTAGCAAGTGACAGTATGCCATGGCAGGTACTACATGATCACAGCTTCCACATCTCTTGCTAAAAGTTGTGCAGTTCTGCACTAAATTGGTTAGCTCTCACAACTCAATGCTGCACTTCATGCTTAAATAACCATTACCCCATTAATATATGAGGTCACAGAGATTTTGACACCCTTCAAGAAATCTGATGGTTGGTTGCCCTCTGCAGTCAAGGCCAAACCCCACCCTTCTGTGGTTAGGTAGCAGATGAAATGTACATTCACACACTTCGAAGCAATCAAGAATGTAGCACAGGAAACATCCATAGTGGAGGAGTGAAGGCAAGAATATAGACTGCCGCATCAGAGCGTAAAATGAAGCCTGATAAAGGAGCAATGCATATTTTCCTTGTACATTCTTACGCCAACAACACCTCATGTGTGTGCCTCATCCATGCTGATGCTACACGTTCCCAGATGTCAGACTGGTGGGAAGGGAGGGAGGAAAGAATATTGAATTTGTGTCACCTGGGAGAATGAGCAGGAAAAGCAGAGTCTTCCTCTCAACTTTGCAGCACTCACATTTCTGGTGTTACCAGGTGATACCAATGACAGCATGTATAAAATCCTGAAGATACTCAACACAGCTGGTGACTGCTGTCCAGTATGGGACAAGTGCAGAAGTCCATATCCCTGTATTCCCCTGTATCACGAAGGAGCATGGAATCGATACTGCTGAATCAATGTGATTGAAGTATTGTTCCCTCTATTGGCGAGAGGATGATCCTTTTATAATGTTTACTTTATCGGCTAAGACGATGTGCCAAATTCTGATTGGTAATATGAGCTCTGCAGGATGCTGTCCATCCTAACAAGAAGCATACTAATTGGTTGGTATAATTAAGTACAATCCCATTCATTTAATATTCATGACAACCTGTTATTCCTAACCCAGGTGTTTCTTTATCTCTTACTCCTGTGGGAGGCAGCTGCTATGTTATGGGAAAACAGAGGCCTGCGCCAGGCTGCCTTCCTCAATCCATGAGATCCAAGGTCAGACTGGCTTCTGTCTCACACCCACACCACTGTGCTCTTACAGTCTCCAGATATGAGGTGGCAAGTTCATGAGGGGAAAAAAATGAGAAGAGACTGCAGCAGATTGCTGCTTGCAGCTGTACTGGGTTAAGGCTAGCTACCCCGAGCCCAAAAGCCCAATAAAATCTCAAAGCGATTTGGAAGTGAAAAGAGTATAAAACTTTAACAACAAAATAGGAGGTAAAGGGTTTTTTACAGAAGGTGGGAGAAAGGGGAGACAAACTTCAGGATATGGGGAATGAGGGAGAAGGGTACAGAGACCAGGGAGAAGGGGAGAAAGGGAAAAAAATACAACCGTGGCAGGCAATTGATTCCCGAGGCTGAGTTCGATAGCTTTGGTGCTGAAGGGAAAGCAGGATGCAGGAATTCTATGGTGAGGAGAATTAGTTTCAGTTCCAGAAGAGAATAATGGTGCTCTCCACGTGGCAGCAGGGAAACACATGCTCTAGCAGCAGAGAGCAGCAAGCAGGTGCTCGAGCAGCCAGGATGAGGAAGAAAGAAAGAAAGAGAGAGAGAGAGAGAGAAGAAGCAGGGGGTCCCAGGTGGGCTTAAACCTTTCCATTAGCTTATATTGGTATAGATGTATAGTCTAGCAGAGGTCTGGTTTTGCTGCACCACAGTGAGTGTTGCTCATGCTTGTCCATAACCACTTGCCTTCAGTTGTTTGAACAGATCATTTCTGAGTTTCAAGCCACTGTTGCAGTGGTGTCCTCTGTGCCTTGCTTGGGCTCTGATCGTGGTGGCTGCTCCTGATGGCATGTCTCTGGCTGAGAAACAGCTGTCTGCTTAGTAGGGGTGGCCAACATGTGCCCAGGTGACATACAGGCTGATGTGGTAGAGCCACAGCCCACTGTGTGAATATTCCCTACCTGACCGAAGGCACCACCTGAAGTACTGCTCTGCATTCATGTCACTTTAACAAAGATTTGATTTTATTTTACATTGCACCACGTGCTTTCCAGCAATCAACCACCTTTCTTGTCACTTTGGAACTACATTTATATGCATGCATACACATAAATGTTTTTATATACCAGCCTTGAGATGCTGCTAGAGGGTTTCTTCACAAATACTTCTCTACCACCCCTGCAGATTTGCCCCACAGCTGCTGAAGGCATATGGCCACATGACAGGGCACTTGCATTCTTGCTGCTGCTTTTTCTTGCCTATGCCTCATCAACTCTCAGCATCCCCCCAGTGTTGTTCACGCTGGAGGTGGCAACTAGCAGCATGACACACTCAGTGGTGACTCTATCCATCTCATGCCAAGGTGCAGCATGCTTATTTCATGTAGAGATGGACTGAGAGGATGTGGTGTCTGAAGAACCTGATGTTGTGATTTAATGACTTCAGCAAATCCTTATGGTTGTGTTTCCGTGTTGATGTGGAACCTGACTAATCCTTAAGCATTTGATATCTTAGGAAGTCCTCTCCTTGACCATTGTGTCATCTGAAGGACTGAACATAAGAAAGCCAGCTGACTTAGGTGCATCTTGGCAGTTCACCCCAACCACTATTTCTGAGCAATAACAGACCAGTTAGGTCTGAGAAGAGGGCTCCAGGTTTTGCTGCTGTCCTTGTCCCTGACAAACTATCTCACATGCAGAGGTTATTCACCAGCACTACACGTTTAGTTCTGCCTGGAATGATGAGCATCCAAACAGGATCATAAATTAAGCCCTCTGGCTTTATACCAAGGTCACATTGGTGGCTCTTTCCCACCTTTGACAAATTCAGCAGCTGTTGGTAGGGCTTTGTTGGCAAGCCCTGAAAACCTGCCTCAGGCAGCAAGTGACAAACTCTTCACCACAGAAGAGTGGCAAAAAAGATTCAGGACACGTTCTGGCTTTGACATACAGGTTTCGTTCACTGGAGTTCATGAAGTGCTTCAGGCTCAGATTCATCCTCCTTGGAGAGAGCTGCTAAGGCCAGGTACCTCAGTCAGAAGCACAGTCACTTCTAGAGCCTCTGTGCACTAGGAGGAAGGAGATGGATACCCTGGGGACAGCACAGAACTCAGCAACTTGAGCCACCTTCTAGTGCTGCTGACCCCTACTTGTCCATTGTCAGGAGAGCAAGCTCGGCAAGGGAAGATGGACATGGGCCAAGCACTCAATACTGATAATGCTACTTGTTTACTCAGCAACAGCAAACTGAAAAAAAAATCTAAGTTCCCCCAAAAAATCTAAGTTCATCCTGGATAAGAATGTTCTGATAAGGGGCATTCCAGATGCAATTTCCCAGGAGCCCATTATCTTTTTTTTTTTTTTTACTGCTTAGGCACTACACAATTCCATTTTGGAGTGACATTTATGCTTACGACAAGGAGTTGTTGATACAAATCTTCATTTTTCCACCTATGGGTCATGCCGGTCAACCTGGCACCCCTTGGCTCTGAGCTGCATTAGTGTCTCTTATTGACAGAAACAAACTGAGAGCTGTGAGAGCATCTACTCTCCGTCCATCTGTCCAGAGACATTTTCCCAACGCCTGTTTTCCTGTTATTTCTTCCAATGCATTAATACTGTAATGGCACAAAAAAAACCACAACTCTTCTAATGCTTGGAAAAGTGTATGGGAATGGTTCTTTACAAACATGCAGGCTTCAGGGCATCCTACTGTTATTAACATTTCCTGCTATTTTGGACCAAAGCTATTTCTGAAGCATGTAGCACAGCAGATACATGATGCACATGTGACAGGGATATGTGTGAAATACTTGGCAAAGACAAAGTGAGTCATGGTTGGTTTATAGATCTCAAAAGAAGGGGCTAAATTCATGCTGTGTCTTGCATCTTGTCAGTCCATTGTTGCAGAGTCACTCCTGAAGGCCATTCAAGGTGAAGCAGAAGCTTTCAGGAAGGACAAAAACTGACAAGTGTCACATGATAAATATATTAAGCTCCTGTTCCCTGGCCCCAGTGCCAACCAGCACATCATCCCCAGGTGAGCACAACCACTGGAGTTTAGGGTGGGGGAATAGCACAGTAGCTGTATCCCAGCGAAGTGGAGAGTTAGGAAGAGAGAAAGCAGAAAGCATTAAAAGCCACAAACCAGGCTGTTGTTGCCATGATGACCCAACAGCATCCATCTGTGAAAAGGATCTTAATTTTTGTGAATGTATTCATTTCAGTGTACTCATTACCAGCTGAAGAAAGGAAATGTCTCCAGAGAATAACCATGGGGAGCAGTTTTTAGGAGAAAGAGGGGCTGACACCACCAAATTTGTCTTCTAACAACAGGTTCCCTGTTTTAAGACAATCAATTGGTTAAAAAATACAGCAGCTCGGAGGAGAAACAGCTGATGATGTCTAGTGCTTGCCTCCTGATTGCATTTAAAGAATGTGTCAAGCTGCTCTTTCCTAGGCACAACAAGGACACAGCCGTTCTCTGCACCTCCCGAAAACCACTTCAAGATGTAGACGCTGAAAAAAAAAAAAAACAAAAAAAAAAAAAACAACTTTTAAAGCAAAAAGATACAAAGCAGAGGGGGAAAATGCCCGGAATGGGCAGCAAAGATGGAGCAGGAGAGACAGGAGAGAACAAGTGATCACCACAGGCAGGAGATCGCTACGACCCCAGGCAGACAAAAGTCTGTGTTGCTTGCGCCTGTGTCACACCCGAGCTCAGCGTTGCACTTGGCATAGGCGACCCCCGAACCCCCAGGGACGCGGCAGTGCATTGCTTGTCTGCAGAGCTGCAGGACCGATCTCCGGACGCGCGGCGGCAGCAGCGAGCATGGCAGCGTGCGGCACAGGTGCGCATGCGCGGGTTCCCAGCTGCAGTACCCACCTCGGGACATGCGATGGCAGCAGCGAGATCGGCAAAGCCCGCGTGTAGTGCTCGCAGGACGGGAGGGCGCTGAGGCAAACGGTCAGGAGAAAGGCCGAGAAAACCCCGCTGAGGCGGTGGGACCGGAAAACGCTGAGGGGCAGGGAGGAGAAGCTGGGGGCGGAACAATGGTCGGGAGAAAGGGCGGGAAAAGTCCGCTGAAGCGGGGCGAGGAACACTTCAAAAAGAGAAGAATGAATTCCAGTTTGCATGCACAGTTGGTCCTGTGCAGCAAGGACTGCACAGGCTGTGCTGTGCAGTGAACACTTCAAAGAAAAGAGATGAGTGAATTCCAGTTTGCATGCATGGCTGGTCCTGTGCAGCAAGGACTGCACAGGCTGTGCTGTGAACACTTAAAAAGAGATGAGTGAGTTCCAGCTTGTATGCACAGCTGGTCTGATACAAGACAAATTAGAGAGTTACACATTTTGGGGGATATCTGTAGGAATGTTTGTTTAGCCAGACTTGTGATAAGAGCACAGGCCTGCAGGGGCTCAAGGAGAGAGGTGGGAGAAAGCGGTGATATCCCGGCTTCAGAGGAGGCCTCTCAAGGACGTCTTCTGATCTTCATCTCAGATAAATCTGTCAAGACCCTTAGAGGGGCTCAAACTGGGATGAAGAATGGGAAAATACCCCTTATTATGAATATGTATCCTCTTGTACCATAAATTGTGGCTTGTACCAGCATGGGGTGTGCAGGATTGATGGAGTGATCCTGCCTGCACCCAGCACTGCCATAGACAAACCTACTGCAGAATTCTCTGTGAGTTTTGGAGTTCATTTCGCTCGTCAGTTTTTGGCACCCTAGATGGGACCTTCTCTGTCCGGCTGCAGGATCTGCTGAGACCAGGACCCCTCAGGGCACCTTCCAAAGATTTTTGGAGAGGGCTCCCCAACTCATACAGCTCACCACAGGTACAGACAAGGACCATCAGTGCGAAACAGGTATGTTTTTGGGGAAAATGGGATTCTGTCAGTCATGGAGGATGCTCCATGTGTGAAGTAGGAGCAGTTGCTCTCCCCTGGGTAAAAAGCCCTAGGTGGTGGGGCAGTGAGTCCCCGAGGTAAAGGCCCCTTGCGTAAGCAAAGGGAAGGTTATTCCGCGGTAATGGAACTGAAATATCACCCAGAGCTCTGAAAGTGTGAATGTGAATGAAATGTACAATTGCCTATGATGCAAAGTGTGTGGTTTTGATCTGTGGTTCCGTTGTTTGGCGAGAGGCACGGCCAAAGAAAAGACGGAGCAAAAATGGAGTGAATGAGACTGTAAAATATAGTTTGGAATTTTGTTCTCTTTCCCCTTTCTCCCACTGCGGTGGGAAAACAGAGCTGCTCTGCTTTGGCACGGAGAGTAAAAGGGGGGGAGGATTGGGTTGTCAGAAGGGGTTTAAAACTTCTTTCTCTCCTTTCAAGTAGAAAGGGGAGGGGGAATTGGGCAGTTGTCTCTTATCAGCTGCTGTCGAAGTGACTTGCTAAACGCTTTGAATGTTAATTGACCTCTTGTAACTGTGATCTTGATGCTTAATTAGGGCCAGCACATGAATGTGTTCGGGTAAAACAGACAATCTGAGAGAAAGGCTTGATTTTTTTCTTCTGTCTAAATTGTAGTGAAAACCAACATCTCTAAAGGGATTAGAAATGGATGTTAGTCTGGGTATTGATTGAATTACTAAAACCTGTGTTGATAGCACTGACTGTCCTTTGTGTAACCTGTTAGAAGCCCTGTGCCTTGTTCTGTTTTATAAGATGTGGGGAAGCCAGAGTGTGGATGTGGCGGGACAGAGTCTTCTAGGTTGTATTTTGGCTCACTGGAAACAAGTTGGTGGCCCACAGGCAGGCAACACCAGTCAGAGGATTCTCATCAAATATTGCAATCAGTGGTGGCCTTTGTATAAATTGGAGAAAAATGAGAAATGGCCATTGAATGGAACTTTAAACTCTCTCCTAGAACTAATGTTATTCCTTAGGAGAAAGGGGAAATGGGATGAGGTTGTGTATGCAGACATGTTTTTCTATCTGAGAGATCATCCTGAATATCAGAGAGATTGTGGGCTCAGAGCTCCATATGACCCACTGGTTCTGGCCCTGGAAAAAGATAACAAGGAAAGGGCTAAACTACGGAGGTGTTGTTCAGCATGCAGTATTGGACAGAGGTGTCTAAAACTAGAGAATTCTAGGGAGGATTTTGGGGATCTGTCTGAACTCTATCATCCCCCAGCCCAAGCACAAGGTGTGGCAAGTGGTGCTGAGGGGGCAGCTGACTCTGCAGACGAAGGGAGCAGTTCGGCGGTAGGAAACCCGGTGGCAGCACGCACCAGAGCACAAAGGCCAGTTATCCAGGCACCTTTACGGCAGGCAGTTGGTCCAGACGGTGGACTGGTTTGGCTAAAAATACCTTTTACCACCCAAGATGTGGAAAATTGGAGGGTGAGAGCTAGGGAATATCGAAATGATCCAATAGGAACAGCAAGATGTTTTCAATTTTTGGTTCGGCAACATAACCCAGACTGGGAGGATGTACAGTTGCTATTAGAAAAGATGACGGAAACAGAGAAACAGCTGATTCTTAAAAATGGATTGGAAAATGCCACTGAAAGGGCTGAGGGTACTCAGCATGATCCGAGGGATTTATTTCCCTTACAAGACCCTGGGTGGAACATGAATCAAGCATCAAGTCGTGAGCAGTTAAGACAATACCGTGAGTTTATCATTAAGGCAATTGAAAAATCAATACCTAAGGCAATTAATTGGTCAGTGCTGTATTCAGTACGACAGGGACCAACAGAAACACCCTCTGAGTTTTTGGATAAATTAAGGAAGATTATGAGGAAAAATACACCTCTGGAGCGAGGTTCTGATGTAGGAATCCAGCAGCTAGTGTCACTATTTATAAGACAGGCTGCTAGTGACATAAGAAGAAAACTTCAAAAGCTGCTTGCAAGGGAGGGAAGGGACCTGGAGGTATTACTGGATGTAGCTTGGAGAGTATTTTCAAATAGGGAGGATGAGACTAGAAAGAAGGAGAAAAAAGATGTTGGTAGCAGCACTACAAGAAGGAGGGATGAATTAGCAAAAGTTCACAAGAATAAGGTTAGAAAAGGATCAATGTGCATGATGCAAAAAGAAGGGGCACTGGAAAAGTGAATGCCCCGAGAGAAAGAAGTCCAAAGGGCATTTGCAAGCACAAATGGAGGAAGTAGATTAGGGAGGACCGGGACGGTCTACCCTAGCAGACCCACTGGTTATAATGAAGCTAGGGAAAAAGCAACAACAAATGGAATTCTTAGTAGATACAGGAGCAACCTTTTCAGTGTTGAATCAAGCCTTGGTACCTCTTGATGAAAGCAGTGTTTCTGTGGCAGGAGCTACAGGCCAAACTGAGAAAGCTTACTTTCTGAAACCCCTTAAGTATAAATTGGGGAAATCTTGGGGCATACATAAATTTTTGTATATGCCAAATGCACCTAAGTCACTATTGGGAAGGGACCTTTTGGAAGCCTTAGGAGCAGAAATTAAGTTTGATAGAGGAAATGTTGAATTTAAAGTGGGGAATGATCAATTAATTGAGGTTTTGAGTTTGGCCCTTATAGAACCATCTATTCAGAAAATGAGCAAGCGGCAGGAAATAGAAGCTCAGGTATACCCCATGGTATGGGACACAGCCCAACCAGGTAAGGCTAAAAATGCCCCTCCAGTTATAATACAGCTTAAAGAAGGGGCACAACCAATCCGAATCAAACAGTATCCTCTAAGGAAAAAGGATCTGGAAGGGATTTTGCCTATAATCCAGAAATTTGTGAATTTTGGACTATTGAAGGAATGTGAATCTGCCTATAACACACCCATCTTACCAGTAAAGAAGCCTGGGGGTGGGTACAGGTTGGTTCAGGATTTAAGGGCAATAAATAAGATCACTATTGATCTGTATCCTGTGGTGGCTAATCCCTATACCCTGTTAACTCAGCTGACCCCAGAGTTAGAGTGGTTTACCGTTCTGGATTTAAAGGATGCCTTCTTTTGCCTAACCCTGAGCCCAGAAAGCCAACAGCTATTTGCCTTTGAATGGGAAAACCCAGAGACTGGACGGAAGACTCAGATGGCTTGGACTGTTTTGCCGCAAGGATTTAAAAATAGTCCTACTATCTTTGGCAATCATTTGGCCAAAGACCTGGAGTTGTGGCAGAAACCAGAAGGAGAAGGAAAGGTGTTACAATATGTGGATGATATTCTGATTGCTACCAGAACAGAACAACAATGTGTGGAGTGGACAGTGAGTATGTTGAACTTTTTGGGACTAAATGGATACAGAATTTCTCCACAGAAAGCACAGATCATCCAGAAACAGGTCACATACCTAGGATATGAACTTTCTGCTGGGCAACGAGTCTTGGGAGCAGGAAGGAAGGAGGCTATCTGTGCCATTCCACTGCCAGCCACGGTAAGGGAACTGAGAACCTTCCTTGGAATGACAGGCTGGTGTAGACTATGGATTTATAATTATGGATTATTTGTTAAGCCCCTGTATGAGCTGCTTAAAACAGAAAGCAAGACTGTGCCATGGACAGGGGAAGCAATCCAGGCCTTCCATACTCCATACTTTGAAGAAGGAACTAATGAGAGCCCTGGCTCTGGGATTGCCTGGAAACACTAAACCCTTCCTGCTCTATTCCCATGAGAAGCAGGGAATAGCGCTGGGGTTCCTAGCCCAAATGCTTGGGCTCTACCAAAGAGCTGTCGCTTATTTCTCTAAGCAACTGGACGAGGTCAGCAAGGGCTGGCCTGGCTGCCTGAGAGCAGTGGCAACAGTTGCCATAAGCGTTCAGGAAGCCCGAAAGTTTACTATGGGACAGAAGATTGTGGTACTGGTGTCCCATACAGTGTCAGCAGTCCTGGAAGCTAAAGGGGGCCACTGGCTGTCACCTCAGCGATTTCTTAAATACCAGAACATTCTGGTAGAGCAAGATGATGTGGAAATAAAGGTGACCAGTGTTGTCAATCCAGCCTCTTTTCTCCAGGGCAACAATGGGGACCCAGTAATCCACAACTGCCTGGAAACCATCGAAGCCACCTACTCCAACAGGCCTGATTTGAAGGAGAATCCACTGGAAGAAGCAGACCATGAGTGGTATACTGATGGAAGCAGTTTCGTCATCCAAGGAGAAAGAAAAGCTGGGTATGCTATAACCACCACTGAAGAGGTAATCGAAGCAGAAGCCTTACCCAGCAATACCTCTGCTCAGAAAGCAGAGATAATAGCCCTAACTAGAGCTCTTGAACTGTCTCAAGGAAAGAGGGCCAACATTTGGACAGACTCCAAGTATGCTTTTGGAGTAGTCCATGCGCATGGGGCTATTTGGAAGGAAAGAGGGTTACTGTCAACCCAGGGCAAAGGTATTAAGCATGCAGAAGAGATCTTGAAACTCTTGGAAGCAGTCCAAAAGCCCTCAAAGGTGGCTATCATGCACTGCAAAGCTCATCAGAATGGAGATACAGATCAAGAAAAGGGTAACAGAATGGCCGATCAAGCAGCCAAAAAGGTGGCAAAAGAGGGAAAGGTAATAGAAGTGTTTGCCTTGATACCAGACGGTAAACTTACTATAGAACAGGAGGAGCCTGAACCAAAATATAGTAAGGAAGACCAAAAGCTGATAAAGGATATGCATGGGGTTAGGTTTGGAAAAGGGTGGGCCAAAACTGTTGATGGGAAGCTGATCATCCCTACTAACCTACTTTGGGCTTTTGTTCAGACAGAGCACAGAAAAACACATTGGGGTACAGAAGCACTGTATCGAAAGCTGGTACAGGAGTGTATAGCAAGGAAGCTGTATACTACGGTTGAGCAGGTAACCAGACAATGTGAGGTGTGTTTAAGAACCAATCCCAAAGTGACAAGAAAAGTGGTGCTGGGACAAGTAGGTAAAGGTAACTACCCTGGGCAGCAGTGGCAGATTGATTTTACAGAACTGCCCAGAAAAGGGGAGTACCGATACCTTTTGGTATTAACTGACACCTTTTCAGGTTGGCCCAAAGCTTTCCCATGCCGCACAAACAAAGCTCGAGGGCTAACCAAGGTACTGTTGCAAGAAATCATACCCCATTTTGGGGTACCTGGTGCTATCTCCTCTGATCGAGGACCTCATTTTGTGGCTAAAACAGTACAAGAAGTTAGCTCCTTGTTGGAGATTGATTGGCAGTTACACACTCCTTATAACCCACAATCAAGTGGGCAGGTGGAAAAGATGAACCACCAAATCAAAATTCAAATTCAAAACCTAGACCATTCTATGATTCTATGAAACAGTAAAAATTGGACAGGAAGCACAACTGCCTTGGCCACAGGCACTGCCTATCGCATTACTCCGTATTCGAACAAGCAGCGCACAAAGGAAGGGCTCAGCCCATTTGAAATATTGTTTGGTCGTCCTTATACAGTACAGACCATGCAAAAGGTGGTAACTGACCAATTCAGAGAGGAGATCCTTAACAATTATGTTAAAGAAATACAGAAAAAATTAGCAAAAATCATCAAACCAGTAGTGACTTCACAAGCTCGGGGTTTGGATGGGCCAGTGCATAATGGGGAACCAGGTGATTATGTTTATGTCAGGTCTGTTTCAGATGACCCCCTCGAGCCGAAGTGGACTGGACCATTCCAAGTCCTACTAACATCCTTCACTGCCATCAAGATCAAGGAACAAACTTCTTGGATCCACCACACCCGAGTCAAGAAGGCTCCAGTGAAAGAATGGAAGCTCAAATCTCAGGGTCCCTTAAAACTCAAACTATATCGATAGTTATGATAAGTTTATTGGTTATAACTGTGGGGGGATGGGAAGGAAATATGTATTTAAATGTTAGTCAAGAATTGGCCTCACAAGCTAATCTTGTTAACTGCTGGGTATGCACCCAACTTCCCCGTGGCCAGATGAGGACCCCACTGTTCGGGGTAGCTTCGGTGAATTGGACCTGGGGGCCACCACTCTGGGTGACCACATCCAGAAGTGGCTTCCAGAGGTGCCAACATGGAAAAGGTGAGCCAGGGAAGCTAGGTCCAAAGTTTGATTTACTAATAGTAGATCCTCAACAAACCCTTTTTGTAGAAAGTAATAAAGGTACTAGAAATAAGGTAGGGTGGCGAAATTTAACAACGTTAGGTTGCAGCTGGAATTACTCTTCTCCTGGGGAGGTTACAGGAGATAGTGCATGGCTTCAAGGAAAAAATTGTACCTCCTCTAAGGCAAATAGGCTGGATGTTGTAGGGGCTGGTGTAGCCCTACTAAATCAGATTGATTGTTTATTACCCTATGGGTACTGGTGGCTATGTGGAGATAATTATGCCAGGAAGAGTTTACCCCAAAATTGGACAGGAGTCTGTACTGCAGGTTACTTGACTCCGCAAATCACTATCCACAATGACCTCCTGCCCAAAGGATACTGGAGAACTCTTTGGAGGAGGAATCGAAGAGTAGCAAACCCCCTTAATAGATACAATACAGGATATCATAGTTTTGTCCGAGCATTAATTCCTGCATTGGGAGTAGCACAGCTTGAGAGAGCAATAGTAAATATTTCAGCCACCATGGAAATAATTACTAATTCTACTGCCGATGCATTGCAGAAATTAAAAGAGGAGGTTCAGTCTCTGAGCAGTGTGACACTCCAAAACAGGCTAGCTTTGGATATTATAACAGCCCAAATGGGAGGGGTGTGCACCTTGATTAATACCACGTGTTGTACATATATAGATCAGTCAGGACAAATTAAAACAGATATACAAAAGCTATGGGAGCAGGGAAGAATATTGCATGAAGTAGCAAAGGATAATACATCATGGGGATTTCAAAAATTGTGGGACAAATTAACATTTTGGTTGCCTAAAAGTTTAAGGAAGATTGGTAGCATATAGCAGAAGAATTCGCTAGTTAATTAGAAAAGGGGGGAAATGATACAAGACAAATTAGAGAGTTACACATTTTGGAGGATATCTGTAGGAATGTTTGTTTAGCCAGACTTGTGACAAGAGCACAGGCCTGCAGGGGCTCAAGAGGTGGGAGAAAGCGGTGATATCCCGGATTGAGAGGGGGCCTCTCAAGGACATCTTCTGGTCTTCGTCTCAGATAAATCTGTCAAGACCTAACCCTTCCCTGAAACTGGGATGAAGAATTCGAAAATACCTATGTTAATGAACTCTAAGAATTGTAATAACCCAAACCCTTATTATGAATATGTATCCTCTTGTACCATAAATTGTGGCTTGTACCAGCATGGGGTGTGCAGGATTGATGGAGTGATCCTGCCTGCACCCAGCGCTGCAATAAACATCCCTACTGCAGAACTCTCTGTGAGTTTTGGAGTTCATTTCGCACGTCAGGTTCTGCACAGCAAGGACGGCACAGGCTGTGCTGTGTAGTGAACACTTCAAAAAGAGATGAATGAATTCCAGTTTGCATGCATGGCTGGTCCTGTGCAGCAAGGACAGCACAGGCTGTGCTGTGTAGTGAACGCTTCAAAAAGAGATGAATGAATTCCAGTTTGCATGCACAGTTGGTGCTGTGCAGCAAGGACTGCACAGGCTGTGCTGTGTAGTGAACACTTCAAAAAGAGATGAATGAATTCCAGTTTGCATGCATGGCTGGTCCTGTGCAGCAAGGACAGCACAGGCTGTGCTGTGTAGTGAACACTTCAAAGAGATGAGTGAATTCCAGTTTGTATGCACAGTTGGTGCTGTGCAGCAAGGATGGCACAGGCTGTGCTGTGCAGTGAACACTTCAAAGAGAGATGAGTGAATTCCAGTTTGGATGCACGACTGGTCCTGCACAGTAAGACTGTCTTAGAGCTCTAAAACAGTCTTACTGCAGCTTCTGGTTTAAAAGTACTTTCACATCAAAGTTCAGTGATATTTGAGACAGGTTGCTCTAAATTTGCAATTTCAATCTAACATTTTTATGTAGCTTATGCTTTTGCAGTCCTGTGCATGTGGGAAGTTACACAAAGCATGATAAAGCTACATTTTGTGGCTCTTTTTTTAACACGAGGAAGGAACATGTACAGTGTCCTTGTGACTGACATGGATTGCTTTTTCAAATAATGGAAGATCCTGGTGGTTTTGAGAGGTAGGGTGTACCCCTTTCTTTTGGGAACAGACTGGATACGTAGAATACTTCATCCTCTTTGTAAAATATTAAACGGAGGCCCCCTGCTTATAAAGGTGTGATGGACTGTTTGGTTCAGTTGAAAATGGCCTTTTAAGTTGGAATTAGTGAAAAGTATGTGTCCAGGAACCACTAAACTGAAAGAACTTACAAACAGGAGATACTTGAGATTGCTACTACACAAAAAGACTTTAGATTATTTTGTTAAAGCTAAATGCAAAGGGCTTAGACTTTAATTTGCTCTTACAGTAATTGCTTTTGAAGGGTGATATAATAAATGATAGAATCATAGAATGGTTTAGGTTGGAAGGGACCTCAAAGATCATCCAGTTCCAACCCCCACCATAGGCAGGGACACCTCCCACTAGATCAGGTTGCTCAAGACCTCATCCAGCCTGGCCTTGAACACATCCAGGGAGGGAGCAGCCACAGCCTCCCTGGGCAACCTGTGCCAGTGTCTTACCACCCTCACTGTGAAAAACTTTTTCCTAACATCCCATTTAAATCTCCCCTCTGCCTGTTTGAACCCATTCCTCCTCGTCCTGTCATTACAAGACCTTGTGAATAGTCCCTCCCCAGCCGTCCTGTAGGCCCCCTTCAGACACTGGAAGGTTACTATAAGTCTCCTTGAAGCCTTCTCTTCTCCAGGCTGAAAAGCCCCAACTCTCTCAGCCTGTCCTCATAGCAGAGGTGCTGCAGCCCTCTGATCATTTTCATGGGCCTCCTCTGGAC
>VWZI01011975.1:180129-201683 GCA_013396835.1 Psilopogon haemacephalus
ACACAGTTGCTGTCTGAGCTGCATGTGCACACTGTCTGCTCATGTTGAGCTTCTCATCCACCCAGACCCCCAGGTCCTTTTCCTCAAGGCTGCTCTCCAGCCACTCACCACCCAGCCTGTATTTGTGCTTGGGATTGCACACACCCAGGTGCAGGACCTTACACTTGGCCTTGTTAAATTTCATGAGGTTGGCCTGGGCCCACCTCTCCAGCCTGTCCAAGTCCCTCTGGATGGATCCCTGCCCTCTAGCAAGTCAACTGTGCCACACAGCTTGGTGTCATCTGCAAACTTGCTGAGGTTGCACTCAATTCCTCTGTCCATGTCACTGACAAGGATGTTAAACAGCACTGGTGCCAGCACTGACCCCTGAGGGACGCCACTTGGCACTGGTCTCCAGGTAGACATTGTGCCCTTGATCACCACTCTCTGTGTGCGACCATCCAGCCAATTCCTTATCCAGGGAGTATGGCTAATGCAGAAGTTTTGTGGTGTGTACAGGAACGTCTAGCCATGTTTACTTGCTTTGTAGCACCAGAAATCTGATACCAACCGCATTTGGTAGTGTATTTTGGAGAGATGATTTTAGGAAGAATGTGTACTAGAGCTGAAAACATCAGCCTTTCTCAGAGCACTGAAGTCTAGGTAGGAATATAAAAATTGGTTGGTGGTATTGTCAAAGCAGACTTCCTGTAATTTTGGCCCACCAGACCAGAGAAGCATCAAGATTTATAGTAGCTCTGCAGTCACTGTTGCTTCACTGCTTTTCACTTTGAAAGCAAACAGTGGGGACAGCTTGGTGCCACTTCTGTGCTCTTGCTGGTTGCCCATGGTCACCAGCCATGTTTGCAGACACATGCTCCAGAATCTGGTACCATCTGTATTTATGTGCCTGCAGCTATATTGTTGTTTCCTTAGGTGTGACACACACTAAGCTTTAGTTATGCCTTCTCCCCCTCTAACTTAATTGAAAAAGCTTTAACTGATATTATCGTTTTGTAAGGCTGTATTAGTGCCATTATTAAAATGAACTATTAATATTTTTACACTCTGTTATGAAGAAGACTTTTTAAACCAAGTTCTTGCTTTTCCTAATGTTGCCCTAAGTATAAGCAAGATGAAGACTCTGTCTCATTTTTTCTGGAGTGGGTGGGAATTTTTGAGAGAATTAGGAGAAACAGCATCTGAAACCTGTGCCAGAAAGATGATGGTAATGATTTTGTGACCGAGTGCCAGCTGAGTAGCTAAACCTTTGATAAGTGTTCTGATGTAGCCAAGCACAAGTTGAATTAAACTATATCTGGCAAAGCTTCTAAGTATTCAGCTAAAACCAGCTGACCTGAACATATGTGTGGTTAGGGATGTTTGAAGGTTTGATCCTGACATCTTCTGACTATCATTAGTTTCATGGATTTTCTGTGATGTCTGGGAAGCGCCAAATCACACCCATAATTATCCTAGCTTCTTACTCTTAAGTTACAGAAATAGACCAGGGGCAGAGTCTCAAAGAAACACAGTGCAGTCTGAGTGTCCAGTGTTAAGTTTCTTTGCAGCCTGAACCCTCAGTTTCCTGAAGTCTCAGGCATTGGATCTCATAAAAGTAGGCAATTTATTCATAGAGTGGTATAGCTTGAGCTGGGTGACTCCAGAGAGGGACTCCCAATAAAGTAATCCCTGAGCATTTATACCCTTAAAGACTGTGCTTCTGCTTTTCATGCAATCTTTACCTGCCCTTTTGTCCAATGGTAATTCAGACCTGAGCTCTTCCTGACTCCCCTACTGGGTTCTTTCCGTGGCTCCATGCAGGGAGACGAGGCTAATGGCAGCTGTTCTTGACCCTTGTGCCCTCCTGTTCAGATTTCTACTGGCTCTGAAGACCTTGTCTTGGCTGAACAGATGTAAATTCTGCACAAGTTCAGCAAAGCCAGGTGGAAGACTGGAGCTTGCATCCTGAGGCTTCAGTAAATCCAGCTACTTGTGATGAGTCAGTAAAGCTAAGCAACTGGCAACTCAAATCACACGTGATGCATCCTATTCAAAACATACTTATTTAAGCTAAACAATATCTCTTTAACAGTTCTCTGTGCCCATCTGCATTGTCTTGTCACCATAACTTGGTCATGGCTTGGGCAGCAGGGGGCTGCTGCCAACTGCAGCCTTGTGCCAGTCATAAGTGACATATCCAGCTTAAACATGGAAAACAAAACAGCCTTCTCTGAATAATGCTGTCCAGAACAAGCAGCTTTAATCTGGCAGAGAGTGTCTGCAGGCTTCTTTTAGCATGAGTTTGTGCAATGGGAATGAAAGGTGATGCAGTGAAGGTCACAGGGTTGGAGGTTTGTTTATTCATTGGGGTTTTGTTGTTTGTTTTGGTTTGTGCTACGAATTTTGGTGGTTCAGGAGGTGATTTCCAATCATTCCTTCTCCCCCAGAAAGAGGGTGGAAAAGGATGGGCTTCCAGAGACAATAACCATGTGGGCCTTCAAACCCAGCTGCCTGGTGTTCCACTCTGCCTAACAAGTGAGCTGGCTAAGCCAGATGCAAGCACTCTCTACAAACATGCTGCTTTATGTGTTGACATCTCCTGCATTTAGATAAAACAGATACACTTACAGACAAGCCTCTGAACTATGAAAATTGAACACTGGCAAGAGCTCAAGACTCTTCCAGCAACATTAGCCGCAGATGGGTTGATGTTTTCACATACACTATTCTGTAAACAGAAACAAGGTAATGCTAAATCTACTGTACCAACTGTTTAGGCCAGTCATCATATGTCCTTCCTCACCTAACAGCTGTGATGCCCTTCCAGAGCCAGCACAGCACAAGTACATTTGAATACAAGAAGACAGTATTACATTATCTTGTTCAAACAGGGCAGGAATGTTAGCAGGGAACAGATGGGAGTATCCTTAAATCAGAACCAATAAGAAACTATTTCCAAAACTTCTGCTAATATGTAGTGGATTTCAAAACTTAATTTCCTGATGATCAGTTGCAACTCTACAGCAATGAAAATAAGTTGTATTAAGATTGAAGTAAGTTGGATCTTTCCATATATATATATATATATATATATTTTTNATATTTACACAGCAGTAACATAAATGAGAAAAACAGCAAAAACTGATTTGGAAACCTGTAAGCTGAAAGGTGATTTCCACTATGTTCCCTTTGCTTTTGTGAAGTGTTCAGTGTATTACTTAATTCTGCAGCACTCCTAGGCTGTAGTACCACCCTCAAAAGCACTACAGAATTACTTCTCTTGATTAGCTGGGCTCCTTCACAGATTCCAGCCCTACTCAGAAGCTGGTTGAAGCAATTTGAGCCCCCTAGAGTATTTGAAGATGAAGAAGAACTTAATCAAAGGTATAACACGACTGGAAAACTTGTTAACTTCTTAGTATTTTAGGGCAAACTGTACAAGAGTTTTATTTACAGGCTGGTTGTTCTTGGAGAAGTGAATAACTTGGTCAAAGAATGGATTTCAAAACCTGGTTAGAGCAAAGTAAGGATTTTTTTTTTTAATGTTCTTATCAAAACAGCTGAAGTATTTGTCTTTCAAAGGTCATAGTAATAGAATTAATCCTGAAGTTTATCTTCTAACTTTATTCTTAAGAACTGAGTAGAACTGTAGTAACTGCAACTGAAATAAGGTATAAAAGATCCTTCAGATCAAGGTTTTTGGTCTTTTGGGCACTAAGCAAGCTTATGCAATAGCTCTGTCAGTTGACATGTAGCAGTTAAAAGCTGAAACGATGCATTGTAGGGTGAGAGAGATGCTAAATGAGCACTAGTCCTTCCCCAAACAGCCTGCAGCACCCACTTGAGTTTGAAATTATTGCACTAAACGTGCCTTTTGGTATCTATTAGACTATGTGTCTGCTGCAAAAGGAAACTAATAATTTCTATAAATTAATTTCTGTTAATTAATAAAAAGACTGCTACATTACTTTTTTTCCTTGCAGCTGCAAACACTCCAGGAAACGAGCAGCAATCTAGGAGACTAATGACTGGGTATGGGACTAAGAAGAAATTCTTTATGGAGGCTGCATAAAAATCTTACATGTGGAAAGATCAGATTTTTTTCAGTCATTCTTTGAGCAAGCTCAAAGATGCAGAAACAGGAAAGTTGTTGCAGTAACACCACAACAGCCAAAAGACTTTACTACTGCTGCCACTAGGCTTCAGACAAGAGGGCAGATTAATTTTGCAAGCCTGATGCTGATCCCTAAGGAGAAAAGAAGGGACCTGGGGAAGAGACCACAGTCATTCTCCTTCCCCAGACACACTGCAATATCCCTGCTGAGGTCGTTAAGTCTCAGCAGAACCCCTGCAAACCTACTTCCTGCAGGGGCAGCTGTGAGCCACCGGATCATCAGGCCACAGCAGAACTAAGCTGAATTCAGGAAAGAGCTGGGTTTGATGCCAGCCCACCAACCAGGAGAACACAATTCAGTGCAAGAAAAGGGAATTTATTACAATCCCCAAAAATCACTTTAAAGTGTACCTATCAAAGGCAAAGCCTATGTGAAAGGCACAAATAAAACTTTCTTTTCCCAAAGCACAGAACTCTCTGTAGCACAAGACACACTGCCTCTCCCATCTCTTCACAAAGAGGAAATTGACAATTACCAGAAAAAAGCTGCATTACACTGTAAGCCCTGGCACCGCTTTGTGCGAGGCTCAAAAAGCACAGCAAGTCAGGCCAGTAGTATAAGTCCTACTGATGCAGTCATTTTCTGAGCCAGCTATGGGAAGGCATACTTGGATTTCCAGTGTACTCTGGTTCTCCTCCAGACCCAATAGCCAAATACTTGCTGCTAATTAGCAAAGAGTGACTGTTAGGATGGATCTTATTGTAGCCAAGATTCAACCCGCACTCATAAACACCGCAGTAAACTTTCAGTGCTATTAAAGATGGCCTGACAAGCAGCCCACATTAACTTACTGCTTTGCATATCTTGGTGAGCACTGAAGACAGAGCTCCAACCCGGCTGGTTTTCCACATGTCACCAATCACCCTTGCCTCTGACAGGGCTGGGGAGGTTCCTCCAGCACATGGAGAGGGGGCAGACAGCCCAATACACTAGCATGCTTATTGGTGTCACCCACCTCAACTACTCCTCCCTTTTCTGCTGCCTGTGGTTATTCATCTTGGAACTAGCTCTCTGCTGGACAACAGGGACGTGGTAGTACAGCAAAGCCAGAGCACTCAGCTGCCTGCTCCCTGTATCAGCCTGGAAAAGAGGTGGCTCTGAGGACACTTCATTGCAGCCTTTCAATGCTGAGAGGGGACCTAAAAGATGGGGATGGACTTTTGAGCACAGCCTTTTGTAATAAGGCAAAGGGTTATGGTTTTAAACTAAAAGAAGATTCTGACTTGAGAGAAGGAAGAAATTGTTTATGCTGAAGGCCCAAGTTGCCCAGAGGTGGTAGATGGTCATACCTGGAGACATTCCAGACCAGGTTGGATGTGGCTCTGAACAACCTGATCTGACCCTCAACAGCTGATCTTTAAAAGATCCCTTCCTACCCAAACCATTCTATGATTAATAACAAATGTGCTATTTTAACCTCTCCAGTATGTTACAAATTCTTTGTTTCAGCTTTGTTTATGCTAATACTTCCTAGGAGGATCAGCCTGGTTTATCTAGAGGTGAAATTGCTGTACAGTTGTCTCCACTGACAAAGCCATGAGCAGATGACAGCTGGCAGCTAACAGCTGCTTGTCAAGTTTCCCTGCCCTGCCAGATACAATTTCAAAATTCACAGAAACCGTTTTTCCACAAACCTAAAGAATTTGTGCCAGCAGGCTGCGCTGCCACATTCCCACTGAGAAATCTCTCCAGTGTGGCTACAGCATTGTGTGGAGGGAAAGAAAACAAGGATTCCCAGAGCTCCATGTCTGCAGGTCTGGTGCCTGCCAGGAAAGTATCAATCCATCTCCCAGTTCCTGACTGCATTCCATGTGGACACCCATCTACAGAAACTGTGTTGTTTTATGGTACCTACAAGTACATGCAGCCAGCACATTTTGGTTCTCAGCCAAACCAAGCCAAATTATTTTTACTTTCCCTCCTGAGAATGTTTAGTCAGGATTTTTTCTAGCAGACATCTGTATGGTGTCTGTGTTGTGTAATTAAGGTGTATTTGCTGAGCATCCATATGGGTGCCCTGTAAGCAAAGAAAGTAAGTCTCACCTCAGAATAGTGACATGAAATCTTCTTCTATTAACCATCACACATTTATCAGTACATAAAATATATTTAATTAGTCCCAAGCCATTGATGTACATTTCACTTATGTCCTGGCTGTAACAGACACGTCTGCACAAGGTGACTGCAATTTGGAAACCAGAAGGTACTCTAGATGCTAATGCTGTCTAAGCTCAAAACCTGAGCTCCAGCAGACACACCTAAAGTATGCAGAACAAAACAAATTGTTGTCTGTTTCCTTCAGCTTCAAGTCACAGTGGCAGATGACCAAATGGAAGGTCTTGTATCCAACTGACTGTACAACTCATATGACCAACCATTACTGCAGGAAAAAAGATGTATCAGATGAAGCTGTTCAGATAGAAGACTTCATGCATGGTTCCATGAAAGTTCCTTTACTTTTAACTCCATTACTGGAGATTCCAAATAGTCTCTCTTTTTGAAGACCTCATTCATTTGGTTTGCCTCTCTGGTATTTCATCCGTGTTTCTTGCATAAAGTTTCTGAAGGCTGGTTCTTCATGACTCTCCTCAGTAACTGGGGGGAAAATAAAAATCAGCACTTGTTCTACTTCTGTTACTGAAGAACGCTAGTCAGGGCAACACAAAGTCAGCTTGATCTTCAGCTGCATTACAGTGTTAAAAAAGTAAGTGATACTACAAGTCAATGGAGCAGGGAAAGAATGAGGATTACAACGGCAAACTATGCAAGAGAAAAATCACACACTAAGAACTCAGAAAACTGTTCCAAGATTAGGAGTCAACAAGAGGAGGGAAGAGAGCCAGGATCGTAAACTGTTAAGGCCAAAAAGAAGGTGAGTCATATTGTGCATTAATCAGGTTCAGAGGTTGCTGCATGCTTCAAGCATAATATGTTCTACACCTATTTAAATAATCACTTGAACAGAAAATGTACAACTGAACTTCCACAAAGACTGCAGTGATAGCAGCTGGAGTTCTGCCACAGATTCAGACACCTCTAGGTGACTGAATGTTTGCTTGCTTTCTAAGTTAGTCAATCCTGTTAATGAAATGCAGAGGGAACTTCCTGACTAGACAGGCAGCTTTTAAACCAGATCAGATCCCTCAGCTCCTCACCTTCGTGGTCAATGTCATCAGTATCACTCTCTCTCTCTTCTTCTTCGTCATCAAGAGTTCCTCGTGTTAGGATCAACTCAGAGGGACCCATTGCAGAAGCATCTTCAGACCCTTGGAGGGAATAGAAATGGCTATACATAGAACAGCATGCTAACACCTAAGTTAGTTCCTGCTCTGACAATGTCTATTGTCACATCAGCACAGCAACTAATGTCTACTCTAAAGGGAAAGAAACTGCTTCTAGATTCCAAAGAAACAAGACAGACTGCATCAGAACCATGCTCAACCTCCTATATGGCAACAGCTAACCAACAGCACAGCTTTCTCATGATTTTACTATTTCACTTTTTCTGAAGTATTTAATTACTTTTAGTACACCTCCTGTTTTGTGCAGCAGGGTTTCTTCTTCTCATGTCTGTGTCTGAGATGTAGAGAGACCTAAGTCTGACCCACTCCATAGAAACAAAAGCCCCGCTCCTCATTTCTAATAGCAAGTGCTTTCACACTCTTGCTGTGGAGACAGAACACCAACTGCATGACATCCCAAGGCAGACTCTTCAGACAACTTCTGCAATAAAATTAATCTTCCCACTAAGGTACCTGCAAGGGTGTTGCCCTGCACGCACACGTTGCCCATGTCCTTCCACAAGTGTTCCAGCTGCTCTCTCTTTTGTTTATTTTGAGCTTGCTCCTGTAGGTACAAAGTTATATTTGGATGCTGATACATCTAAATCATCAGAAGAGTAACATCATCCCATACTGGCAGTCTGTCCCTAACCAGAAAGCAGAAGTCAATAAACAGGTCCTAAATTAGAACGAGGATTACACAGAGCTTTTAGAGAAATATGAAAAGCAACCTCCAGCATGATGGACTTCAAGAACACGTTCAATAGCATCAGGAAGCCAAACTCAGTGAAGTTATGTCTGCAGAGAATTGTCCTTTGGACAAATGGGACCCAGAGAGAGCAGAGCCACTGATTCTGGCACTGCAGTTCGATCTTTGCTAATAACTAAGCTAAAGAGTACACCTCACAGGTGCATCGAGGTACGGAGATACTCTCAACAGATCACTTTGGGAAAGTGATTTTTAAAAACATCTCTATCCTGAATGGAAGGCACAAAAGTCTTCCCCAGCCATTTTCTCACAACTTGCCCACATATTAGCACTAAACCAGCAAGCAACATCTTTCACAAAACAGCTTTGTTTTTGTGAATATATGTTCCACCAAATTTAGGAAAGGCAGGCAGACACTGGCCTTCAGAACAGGAGTTTTTGCACACTGAGTATGACTAATAAATGCAAGGTTAGATCCTTCCATCACAGGGGCAGTTACGTGCATTGTGACCCAAGCCACACTGCACTGGTGTATACAACAGGTGTACAACTACTCACCAGAGTCTTCCTCAGGCGCTCATATTCTGGACGATATTCTCTGAAAAGATAAATGAAGGGCCCATGCAGTCTGAACCGATTGGTGATTTGTATTAAGGGTGTTCTTACAGCCTTGCTCTACCCCTAAGGAAAAAGTATTCTCTAGGCTTTCATGTTTGAGAGAAAAACTGATGTTACATTTTACCCAAATTTGGATTCTGCAATCAATGGATGCAAAATAAATGAACATGCTTCATTAAACCAGCAAATGCTTCTCACCCTGTCTTGTTGGATAAGGAATTACACTAGCTTGAACATCTACAGTGATGGAGGATCCATCTCTGGGCAACCTCCTTCAGTGTCTCAGCACCCTCATCATAAAAGGTTTCTTTCTTACATCCAGCCTACACTGGTCCTCTTTCAATTTAGAAATATTGTCCCTTGTGCTGTTACTACAGGCCTTGGTAAGAAGTCTGTCTCCATCCTTTGTACAGGCCCCCTTTAAATACTGAAATGCCAAGATTAGGTCGCCCTGGAGCCTTCTCTTCTCCTGGCTGAACAACTCCAGCTCTCTCAGCCTGTCCTCAACAGCAGAGGGGTTCCAGTCCTTGGATCATTCCTGTTGCTTCTTCTGAACCCACTCCAGTAGTTCCATGTCTCTCCTGTGCTAAGGACCCATCACTGCAGGTGAGGTCTCACCAGAACTGAGCAGACATAAAGAATTCCCTTCCTTCATCTGCTGCCCACACTGCTGGGGATAGAGACCAGGATTCTCATCATTCTGGACTGAGGATGCACATAAATGAAATCTTCTGTTTTTTGTTACCCAGGCAGTTACCCCAGAATAATTGTTAGGTTATTTAGTAAAACTCCCCAGCTCCAAAGACCACAGAGAGATATTGCAAGGGGTGGAGCAGAAATGAATAAACAATACCCTGTTGTGCTGCTTTGAGGCTAATTTGAATATTTTAATGAGATAAATTAGATCACTGGCTGTGAAAAGAAAATAATAGTGATGTCTATAGCACTCATTTGTTCTGCTGAGAGATATAAAAAACAAGAAATGTAAACAAAGTCAGTCAGTCTCTGTCTGGCTGCCTCACTTCACTAATTCCTCTGCCTGGACCTATATAACTCTAATTATTTTGCTTGTAACTCCTTATCTGGCTTCCTGCATCTCACCCCTTGCATGTCTGAGACTCTGAAATAAGGGAAGAGGGGTAGGAAGAAGGAGGCAGTTGGTTTGAAAAGCCTTCCTGGGCAGTTCTGCTGTTTGGGAGGGGTTTTATATTTCTGTATTACTTTTAACTTCTATATAATTGTATATAGTTGTAAATATCTGTATATATATTGTGTATAAATGCTTGTATATTTGTGCCATGCTGTAAATATAGCTTCATTCCTTAACTTCCAGCCAGCTGAGTTAGTGTGGTGAATTCATGGGTGGTCAGAAAACTCCCAAACTACCACACCCGTCCAGATTCTCCCAGGTCCATCACAGAAGTCAAGTAACTTTTGATAGTCAAAAACCCATCTCAGTAAGCCCAGAGGAACACAGGGACACAGTGGCCTTGGCTGTAAGAAGTGAACACTCCTTCAAATCAAAGGTGTGGGCACATGAACTGGTAGCTTCAGCAAGTATTCACTGGGTCAGGAACAAAAGGCATCACCTTACCTCTCATATTCATCTACTGCTTTAGCAAGCTGAACAAAAAAATTATCCAGTCCTGTGCCAAGCACTGCAGAAACACCAACCACCTGTAAGAGAAAACCACACCCCACAACTGAAGAACTAATTTTTAGGTAGCTCTTGGATGATCAGAGCTGGAAAGACTAAGTGGTATCTTAAAAACAAACAAAATAAAAACACAACAATCAAACCCTAATTAAAAAAATAGGGGAATCTAATGATACTCATTTAATCATCACAGTGAGACAAGGGTATGCTTGTCCACCTGCTGTCAATGTTTCCTATATCTGGGTTTTGGTTGTAAAGGCTTCTTCATTTGGGTGGGTTTGGGGTTGGGCTTTTTTTGTTGGTTTGGTTTGGTTTGTCTGTCCTTCATTCTCTCTTGCCTTCTCTCTCTCTCTTACTTTACTCAAGAACTTGGGTTTTCCTGTCTGTTATACAAATTTTACCAGGACAGCCAATGAGGAGTTAAAACCCTGATTCCACACCCACCCTTACACCTCCAAGCTCAATACTCCACAAAACCATAGCAAAGACAAAACAATGATTTGACATGATGAGAAGGGGCAATTCAAAAGAAAGATCTGGTTCTACTTATGTTTAGTTGGTTGTTACCAATTCAAGTTCTCATTCCAAACCTAGTATTAAGTGGTTAGTATGACTACTACAGTATCAGTGTCCAAGAATTAAGGAGCCAACTAGACCACAAGATCTGACCTTTTGCCTCTGAAGCTCTAGTACCATGTATCTAGCTGAAGCACATTTTAAAGGTACCCAGCCCAACCCCCGCAACAGCAGGAGATGGAGAATGTAACCAGTTGCTATGGCAATACATTTAAAATGCACATCTGCTTCTGATTTGAACTTGTCTGTCAGACTTCTGGCCGTTTGCTCTGCTTTAGAGCAATTATCTAAATATACCTTTAATTAAGACTATTACTAGCCAGTATTTGGTGATCCTTAGGAATCTTACATCCCCTAATGAAAATTCTCCCTATTTTTCATAAAACAGAGGGTCTTAACTGCACACTTTTGAATGGTAGACTTCCCAACATGTTCTTGCATTGTATCAATAGCACAGCAAACACACACAGACAAGCATTAATCCAGGCACTGTATCACTATACATTAACATTTGCACTTTCATTCCCCTTCTGAAGTACAAGCTGCCTTCTATGGCAGGTGGTTGGAACTGGATGATCTTTGAGGTCTCTTCCAACCTAAACCATTGTATGATTCTACTCTATAATCCTCTGTACATGTCCACCTCCCCAGTCTACCACTCTAACAGATACAGACTAACAGCTGATTAGCAGATAGCGACTAGGAAGTACATCAGCCCTGTCTGTATATGGCACCACTACAATCCATTCCGAAATGTTCCAAAAAAGGCTTTTCTTAGGCTAAATTATCATTATCTGTATGAATGGAATCACTTCTTCATTTCTGATGCCTTTTTTTTTTTAATATCCATAAAGCCATTTGCTTGCTGTTCCTTAAGTGATGAAGAACACCATTAGCTGGAGCCTTTTGGCACAAACTATGAGATCAATAACATACTCCAGTGTACAGTGTCTTCAGAACCTGAATGGATTTGTCTTTCAAAACTGGTAACTGGAAAAAAATACCATACTTTTTCTTGTGTCAGTAACTGTGCAGGGTTTATTTTTTTGGGTTTTTTTTAAGGTTCTTTCCTTTCTTCCTACACAGTAAAACTGCCCAACTGTACTTGACACTCTGAGAACAAGGACATTTATTTCAGATGGGAGAGAAATGCTGCAACACAGAACATTACCTCTTACCAGACTACCATAGCCACCTTCTGATCTTTCAGTAGAAAATAACTCAGTCTGCCGCTCAGTGTGACAAGCAATTGAAGTTTCTTTATGTTCAAAACGGCACAAAGCCCTTTTTACAGAAGGTCAGAATGGCCGAGGCTGAAAGATACCTCTGGAGATAATCCAGTTCAATCTCTCCTGCTCAAAAAGCAGGACTAACTAAGTGGGATGCTCAATATCTTCTCTGAGTATGTTTTGACTATCTCTGAGGATGGAGACTCCACAATTTCTCTGGACCATCTGTTCCAGTGTTCAATCACTGATATTACAGCAATCTTTTCTTCCTCTTCTGTTTATAAACAACTTACCTCATGCTCATTACCTCTTGCTGTTTCACTGAGCACGACTGAAAAGATCCTGCCTTTACCTTCCTTACACCCTCCAGTAGTGTATTTACACATACCAATATCCTCCTTGAACTTTTTCTTCTCTCGACCTTTTTGGGAGGTAGTAAAAATGAGTAAAATTTTTAAAAGGATGATTCTTACCTTCAATGAACTGTAAAATTCATCCAGCACTAAACTCATGGAACGAGTCAGGTTACTGACATAGGATGTCTCTTGATTCAGGGCATCCTGAAACGTCTCAAAGTCCTGCATCCACTCAACTGCAAAACTGTGGTCTATGATGTCAGTCTGGAAGGAGAAGAGAAAAATTTTCAAAAGCAATAATGACGGACTCTTAGAATTAGGCTGTGAAGTGGACAAGCAAAAACTTTCTACTTTAAACTTACTTTCAAAATGCTGACCTTTTAAAAAATACTTGGCCCTAGTCTGAAGTCCTCCAAGCCCTGCTCACTAAGTGAACACAGAAAGAGAAGACAACCACCTGCTCCTAGTTTTAAGAAGGCATGTTTAAGAATACAATTCAAAGTCTAAAGGCTTCTATGGCTTACTGGAAAGGGGGATGCAAAACCTGCATATTGTACAGAAGAGTTTAAGTTGTAGACACTAGATCATGTGACTGAGGCCAGACAAGAACAGTCCTCATTGAAGACCTCATCCCTTCTTGATTGGCTTGAGGGTCGGCGGGGAGAGCAAACTGTTTATACTTGGGGTAGCAGCCTAAGATCCATATAAAACAGATCTACCTGAACTAAAATCCATATAAAAGAAGCTGGGCTCTGATGTGAAGTTACCATCTCAGCGCAAGACAATGGACACAAGCAGAAGAGATAGTTCCATAATTATTAGCTTTTCTGAAGAAGCAAGGGATTGTAAAAGCAATTCTGTAATGAATTTTACAAAATTAAGTTCCCTTAAAGCCAAGGGTTAAAGTGCAAAAATGTTCAAATGGTCAATATCATCTGTAACATTAAAAATGGGTGTAACTGCCCATCCCCATGCACACCAAACCAAAGAACCCTTCTGGATATGGTTTCAGCTTGCAGCTCCCTCCACACCTCTCTTTTCTACAGAATCCATTATTGCTGTAAGACAAAGACACTACAGCAAAACAAGCCAAATAGAACAATGTTCCAGCAGGACACCAAAAGCTTTAACTTACTTTGTTCATGACAACAATGAAAGGCAGCTTTGTCTTGTACAGGATACTGGGGAGGAAAAAAAACCAAAACAGAAATTAAAAAAAACAAACAAACATAACCCCATTAAAAACCAGACTAAACCTCACTAGACACATTATGCATAAGGCAGATAAGACTTGTGTGAAATTGAACATATTTGATTCAAAAGGCAATTGTTTTCCTCCACATCATTTGGAAAGTAATTTCCGTGCAGACCTTGATTACTACAGCTGAACAAAAGATGCCCAGTTATTTTGACTGCTGTTTTCTGTGACTCTCAGATCATGGTGTTTTTTCTAACTATTCTGACTCAAACTGAGTCAAATTATTTGTGAACTAAGCAATCAATTCAAGTAACTGAAGTACAAACCAAAACTACTCTGAATCATAAGCATACATGTAATTTCATCATGCATATTCTAAAAGCTTTTGCTAGACATTGTCAGAAAATGCAGCGCATAATAAAATATGTTGGCATGCTCCTCTCACAGTAACACAGCTTTTGACACTGGCAGAAGGATTGACAGGTTTTATGAAAACCTTTTACCAACATTTACCATGGATTAGGACAGCTTTAGGTATGTTCATTTTTACGCTGGCATCTAGTCCCTGGTCTAACATGACAGAAAACGGATAAATCCATGTGTGAGGAGGAAGACAATAAATCAAGAGCTCCATGTTATGGTGAGCTCCAAATACATCTTGAAAAACCACTAGAAATGTCAATAATATTTTTTTTTAAATAGAATATTATGTGTTTACAAAAAAGGAGCTTAAACTAGGCTGCCTTAGATGAACTTAAAAGCAACAGGCAATGTTTTAGGTGTGATGTAACTATTCACAAGGTCTTGTAAAGACAGGACAAAGGGTAATGGGTTTAAACTGGCAGAGGGGAGATTTAAACTGGATGTTAGGAGGAAGTTCTTCGCAGTGAGGGTGGTGAGACACTGGAACAGGTTACCTAGGAAGGTTGTGGCTGCTCCCTCCCTGGAGGTGTGCAAGGCCAGGTTGGATGAGGCCTTGAGTGACCTGTTCTAGTGGGAGGTGTTCGTGCCTATGACAGGGGGTTGGAACTGGGTGAGCTTCGAGGTCCTTCCAACCTAAACCATTCTATGATTCTATGCTAAGGTCTCATGGATTATTTAATGCTTTCAGTGGGAGTTTTGAGCCAGTGGTGCCTAGATGTCCACTGGCAGCTAAATCATTTTGCTTATCCAATGGAAAAACCACCAAAACAGAATAACTAAAACAGCAAATTACATGGATATGAGGCATGTGAATGTGTGTCTACAGCCCAGAAGCAAAGTGTCTCTTGGGCTGCATCCCTGGCAACATGGGTTGAAGTAGGGGATTCTGCAGCTCTGCTCTGGTGAGATGCCACTTGCATCTGTGGCCAGCTCTGGAATCCTCAGCACTGAGGAGACATGGACCTTTTGGATCATGTCCAGAGATGGCCACAATGATCCAAGGGTTAGAATCTTTGGCTTCAAGGACGGGTTGAGAGAGCTGGGATTGTTCAGCCCAGAGAAGAGAAGGCTCCAGGGAGATTTTCTGTACTTAAATAGGGTTCATAAGAAAGATAGAGACAGATTTTCACAAAGGCCTGCAGTAACAGGAGAATGGATAACAGTTTTAAACTAAAAGAGGGTAGTTTAGATTGGACATAAGAAATAAATATTTCACAATGAGGGTGCTGAGGCACTGGAGCAAGTTGCCCAGAGAAGATTTAGATGCCACATAACTGGAAGTGTTCAAGGTCAAGTTGGACAGGGCTTTGAGCAAAATGGTCTAGCTGAAAATATCGCTTCCCCTGGCAAAGGAGGTTAGACCTGATGATCTTTGAAGGTCCTTTCCAAACCAAACCATTCCATGATTCCCCTCCAAACTAAGTATCAAAGAGACAGAGCAATCGAAGCAGATGGACTTCACATTCAACTTTTCCTACCTGCAGGCATACAGCATGTTGGACATGAAGGTGATAGGATTAGTACTGCGAGAGGTGTCCATCACATAAACAACAACTGAAGGAAAAGAGGAAGCCTAGAAACAAAAAGTAGAAGATACATTAGTTAGAAGTACATGCTGTTCAACAGCCACTTCTGTCACACAGCCTCACTGTGAAGTCATGTAGCTACTTACCAAGGCTTCTGTTATGATGGTTCCTGATGCTGACCAGGTGAATACCTCAATTTGCCCTGGTGTGTCAATAATAACATACCTGATAAGAAATCACCACCGACGAACAAAAAGGGAAAACTTGTTAAGCACAAGGTCCTGTTCTGGTTAATTAAAGCAAGCACATAGTGCTAAACCACATAATTATTCTGACACAGATAAGAAAAGCTTCTCCAAAACAGTGACAAGATTTATGGGCATGCCTAAAAATTTCCTGTGTGAATTTTGTAACTAAGAAGCACGTATTCTTTTCAGATTCTATTAAAGTTGAAGGCTTCAATTTGACAGACACTTAGTACTGCAAACTCTTCAGAAGAAGAATTAATCGTTGCTTATTTGAACAGTGCATGAGAAAAATAATGACAGTGTAAAAAGCAGGCAAGAAAAGCGGAACTGGAATCAGCCAACATTTCTTTGACACACTTGAAGAAAGCCTAATTTATCGTTCTAATTCTATGCCCTTGTCCACACAAAATTTATACCAGGGACATAAAAAAAACCAGCTAGAAAAATATGCAGAGAACCTTTTAAGGATTACACATGGTTTTCCCACATTGATCCCAGAAAAGCAGAACAGGGCAGAATGTACTCACTTGGATGCATTTTGTCTTTTTTCAATAAACTTCATCACCTGATTGAAAAAGAGGTAGCATATGTTGCATTTAGGCTCACAACAGAAAACTTTCATTATCATAAACTGCATTATCTTGCACAGCTGCTTCTATGTATCCAGAGAAGAAAATGCCCTGCTGAGGACAGCTGGGTAAGACTCACAACCTTGATTTCATCTGCATGCTCATACATGGCTAAAGAAAAGAGACAACAAATGCAAGCGTTCCCCTCCTTTTTACTGAGACTGTGTGCACTGTCTCCATGTCTTGCATATATTCCCATCCCAGCACTGATTCATCACTATGATTTAAGAGTAGCCAATAATCAAATAACTCATCTCCAGAAGCAAGCTTCCCTCCAAAATCAGAACATTCATGTGGAAGATTTTATAGTGAATATGATGCAACAGAACAGTTATGTACAAAGACTAAAGGATGCTCGCTACATTATGGCTTCTAAATTTTACTTTTTAAAAAGCCGAAAAACTGAACTCCCTCAAATGAAAGCTGCATCTCTCAAATTATGCACTTTGTCTGCTTTGGAAAACACAGTTTGTATAGGGAGCCCTCTAACTGCAGGGGATCATTAGGAGAGTAACCAAACACTGTGACTCCTGAGACTTCAAACACAACCTCACCCCAGTCTCCCAGCAAAGGGTTCATAGCACAGCATTATAGAGCAATTACCTCATACCTGATCAAATCTTGTAGCAAAGAGATTGAGAGAGGTCACAATTCCACCATTTGGGCCCAGCCCATATCTGGACACTTCATTTAGGAAAGATGAAGCACAGAGCACAGAGGAATGCTTCTTCAGTGCTGACAACAGCTGTCCCCTTACAATGCACACCAAACACCTTGCAACAAGGGACAACACCCCTCACACAAAATTAATTCTTCTAAGTGATGCAGTAGCGTGACAAACACAAAGTGGTCTCTCTCATAGGCAAAGAGGCTGTGCCATGGAGTCCTCCTGCCATTATTCCAGCATTACCACTTTGGACAAAGAAAACATACACCTCTGCGTATACATCAAAGCCATCTTTGTCTTCCCAAGAAGATTAAAAACACAGCTGGAAACTCAGAATTTAACAACACACTGAATGCACTAGATTTTAGCAATTTATGCTCCAGAAAAGATAATGAAAAGATCTTCCCCACAAAGAGATTTTAGCGTAATTTAAACAGCACTGGGAATGAATGCTGAAAAGGGAGTTCAAGTGTGAGCTTTACGGTAAACATGTCAAAATCCTTTCTTAATGCAAACAGATCTCTGTACTAATTATGTTGAGAAAAGAATTTTTTTTGTAACTGTGATCCATCAGTACACAAAGTCTTCTAGCACAACTGCTCCTGATACGCAAACACCAGGCCAGGCACCCTCCTTAAGCTGTAACTCCAGCAATGGCAAACAAACACAGTAAAGAAAAATCACACACCTACACACCAAACTGAAATTTGTATCTGGATGTTTTGCTGGTAACTCCAAATCAGACAACCCAAATCAAGAATCCGATTCTTTATCATCGTTATGCTTTCTGAAATATTAAACATACATCACATTAGCAAGTCCAACCCAACAACTACAACTGCGTACTGACTTCATCTGCACAAGGTATTAATCAGGAGATAAAGGACTTGAGAGTTAACACAACTGAACTACAGTCAGCAAAATGCTGTGCAGCAAGAGCTAACAGTCCAATGTCTCTGAGATTCAGAAAGATAACAGGGGTTTGATTACAGCCAAACAAAGTGGGAATAGTTTTCTTCATCTACTACAGGCAAACAGAGATTTGCATATTTGTTTGTAATAAGTAAAAGTAGACATGTTATAACAGGGGGGAAAGGCTGCTGGCTTCCACAAAGGAAGATACAAACTCTTCAAAAGAATAACGGAGGGAAAAATTGAGAAAAAGTGCCTATTATTTGTAAAAACATAATATTAGGCAGAATAACTTTTAGCATAGGATAAAACAACCCAGAGAATGTACAGAATGTACTACTAACCTCACCAGACATCTCTAGTGAAAAACGTGACCTTCACACAACATTCTGCATCACTGCAATTCTCAATGCCTCCTGCCCCCTGCATTGTGGTGTGCAGAAATGACAGTTGCCAGAAAAACTGAGATTTCAAATATCATTATCTAAACAAAAAAAAAGGATACTGCTTCATGACTTCTTTGTACTTCACAGTGTCCCTGATATCTAGACGAGGAAGACATAAAAATACCTTTAAGATATCAATTATAGCTACCTGAAGGGAGGTTGTAGCCAGGTGGGGGTCAGCTTTTTCTCCCAGGCAACCAGCAACAGAAGGAGGGGACAGTCTCAAGTTGTGTCAGAGGAGGTATAGGCTGAATATTATGAGGAAATTCTTCACAGAGTGAATGATTTGCCATTGGAATGGGCTGCCCAGGGAAGTGGTGGAGCTGCCGTCCCTGGAGATGTTCAAGAAAAGACTGGATGGGGCACTTAGTGCCATGGTCTAGTTGATTGGATAGGGATGGGTGATAGGTTGGACTGGATGATCTTGAAAGTCTCTTCCAACATGGTTGATTCTATGATTCTATAAAATATTCCTCTCCATCAATTTGCTGTTAGGTGAAAGCTGCTCTTCATCTAGCATGTCTCTTTCTGTCTCATTAGCAGATCTAGCATCAGCAGGAAAACATCTTTCAAGCAGAATATACGAGATCAAACAGATCAGCTATGCTCTCAACATACACAAAACACAATTTAATCACCTGAAACACCACCGTTTCAGGTGGTTATCAACAACTGCTTCAGCAGAATTTGACTGTCAGATGATCAGCATCGGTTACTGAAGAACAGACACAGTATTATTAGAGATCAAGCACTGGAACAGATACTCTGCTTACTCATCTGACATGTGGGTATCCACATTGCCTTTCTTGTCCTCTTCAGACGCAGGCTGACCAACTTATATTAAGTTTATGAGCTAGGACCCTCACAAACCTAATGACTGGTAATCTCTTTGGAATGGCTAAATACAAGATCTGCTTTATTGTTAAGGTCTTTTCTCCAAAATGCATGTCGTTTACAGTGCTCTGAAGAAGTCATTTGGTGGCACCTAGGACTACTAAATGGTTCTGCATGTAGGAAACTAGATGAACTCTATTTATATGTTCACTGCTGACAAGGAAATTAAAAAAGCTACAAGAATTCAAACACAAATCACACCAGAGGACGCAAAGATATATACGAACTTGATAGAAGAATAGCTCTGGTCCTAAAAATTCATGTCAAAGACTTGTAGCAGAAAGGGGTGTGCTGGTTTGAACTAATTGGAGAATTTGAGTGAGAAATTAGACTATTGGCTGAGAGAGGAAAACAGAGGATGTCACTTCACCAGAGCTTTACTGAGAATTAAAAAAAAAAAAATTGTTTTTAGAAGTATAACCAAAATATAGATTAGGCAGATAATTACAGACGGCTCTGGGCTGTGGCTGCTTCTCTTGCATGGTTCCTTTGTCTCTCTGCCTTGGTAGCTAATTCTCAGTAATACTACTAACTTCTTTCTACTCCTAAGCCCCCTGGCCGATCTACCTCTGCTTATCTACAGCATCAACAGGTGGTGAGATAAGACTGGGGAAGGGGGGAAAGGTGGTAGTGGTGGTTGGTTACCCCTCTTGGGGATTTGGATCTCTGGGAGGGGTGTGGTGGTTCTGTATTACCTTTTCACTGTATGTATCTGTAAATATCTGTTATACATTGTAAATATTTGCTTGTATATTGTGCATTGCTGTAAATATAAAGTTTCATTTATCAGCTTCCAATGTTTCTGAGTCCTAGCCAGCGTTATATCAAAAGGTGAGGGGGCAGGTAACTGCTTAAAACCACCACAAGGGGTTAATTTTTAAAAACCAAATGCATTCATAGAATCTTTTTGGGTTGGAAATGACCTCGAAGATCATCTAGTTCCAACTCCCCTGCCATGGACAGGGACACTTAACACTGTGACCAGGCTGTTCGAGGCCTCATCCAGCCTGGCCTCAAACATCTCCAGAGAGAGAGCATCCACAACCTCCCTGGGCAATTTTTTCCAGTGTTTCACCACTCTCACCGTAAAGAATTTCTCCCTAATATAGCCTAGACATAGTCTGAATCTGCCCTCCCCAAATTTCAACCCATTCCCTCTCACCCTATCACTACAAGGCCTTGCAAAAAATCCCTTCCCGGCTTTCTGGAATGCCCCTTTCAGGCACTGGAAGGGTCCTATAAGTTCTCTCCGGAGACTTTAAGTCTGTCTTATGTTGGGACCTCCTTAAACAGCTGATAAACAACCCAGCCAGACACTTCACTTAAACTCACACCCTTGCCCCTCTTCCCCGGAACCCCGGAAAGCCGCACCCCTGAAGGGGTTGATTTATGGCAAACCAGACTTGCTCCCTTCTGGCGGGACCCCCCGGCCTAGCACCTCCTTCTCCTCCCTTCCTCACAACGCCCTTCCCAGGGCTCGGCCAGGGCTCACCGATGTTGGCGGGAAAGGGCAGGTCGTGCACGGCAGGGTCCAAGTTGATCACGTACGGAGGACAGCGCTGCCCGTGCAGGTGGGCCGTGAGGCGCTGCGGAGACACGAAGAGGCGTCAGGGCCCCCCAGACACGGGGAGACCGACAGCTACACACAGCAACCCTTCCGCCGCCCCTCACCTGCACGAAGGTGGTCTTCCCGGAGCCCGCCATGCCCAGCACCAGCACGCACACCGGGGCGGCCGCCGGCGGCATCGCGCTCGTTGCTGCTGCTGCCGCCGCCGCCGCCGCCATCTTCCCAGTATCCTCTTGCTCATCCGGGGCGCGGAGAGGACGGCGGCGGAGCGGGCTCAGAGCGGTCCGCCATGATGCGGAAGGAGTCCTTGTGTTGTTCTGCTGCCACCGACCGAGTACGCGCAGCGGGCTTCCCGCGCCGGGTAGCCCAGCCGGGGCCCGAGGGGCAAGCGGGAAGCGCTGCCGCTTCGAGGCTGAACGCTCGAGGCTCGGGGCCTGGGGGTCGGGGGGGGCCGGGAGCGG
>VWZI01011975.1:201717-246922 GCA_013396835.1 Psilopogon haemacephalus
GCGGGCGGAGGCGCGCGCGGGCGGGGCGCGCGCTGACGTGGCGGTGTCCGCACCATGCGGGGTGGCGACAGCTCGGTGAGTGCCCGCCGTTCCGGCCACCGACCGCTGCCCTGGGGGCGAGGGGGGCCGCACGGGGCCGGAAGCTACCGCGAGATGTGCTCCGGTGTCGGGAGAGGCCCGGCGCTGGCGGCGCAGTCGTGGTGGGGCTTCTGCTTCGCCCCGCGGCCTCGCTGGGTTCGGGGCTGCAAAGAGATGAGAGGGCAGCCGGCCTAGCGCGGCCTGATTGGATGAGAGGCCGCGCTCTGCTCGGCGTCGCCTGGGCCTCCTCCCCGGGCGGGCGGCGAAAGAAAGCCGTGCCGGGGCGGCAGGGACGCCGGCTTCCGGTTCGAAGGCCTGGGCCTTTGAGTGGTGGGGAGCAGCGGCGGGGCCCGCGGGAGAGCGGGCCCGGCCTCTCTGTGGCCGAGGGCCGGGAGGGAGCTCGAGCAGCTTGCTGCTGACCCCGGCGCCCTCCGTGCGGGAGCCCGGAGTCCATGAGGTAGAGGCGGTGAGGTCCTCGGGAGAGGTTCTGGGTGCCTCTTCCCTGGAAGTGTTCGAGGTCAGGTTGGATGGGGAGAAGTTGTCACTACATGATCTTCAATGTCCCTTCCTGCCAAATTGTTCTGTTATTTCTAAAGTATGCAGGTAGAGATGGGAACGTGAGACTGGAACAAGGAGTTCTTCAAAGGGTACTGATCTATCAGCCTTGGGTGTTTTCTCTAGGGGACAGGGAGTGTCATGGCAACGCAGGACACTTGGCGCTTCCACTGGCATCTCTAGCCGGTAGCTGTAGGACTCGCTCACTAGTAGTTGCTACATCAGTCTCCCGATCTCGGTGAGAGTTTAAACACCATCTTCCTAGACGTGTTGCTGTAGAGCAGCCTTTCTCCAGCAGCAGCCATGTTCCAGGCCACAAGGAGCATCCCACGGTCCATAGGGAAGCAAGAATGACCCCTTCACAAATGAAGTTTTCCATCTTTTCAGGCTCTAGGCCAGTTTCTTTTCTTTTAACCTTTGCAAGGAAGTTGCCTTTTTCATATGCCCTTCTTCTAACCTTTGCAAGGAAGTTGCCTTTTTCATATGCCCTTGGATATTTCTGCAAACATTAGATTTCTGTTTTCTTAGTGGAAAGTGCACCATGTAAACAAAAAAACTTCAATACTTAAGCACTTTTTTCTTTAGGTGTCTAATTTGTAATTGCTGTTGTCAGCTTCTCAGGAATGAAGGCTGGACAGATCATCATATACTCTGGAGGTATAGGCCAGATGTTAGAAGGAAGTTCTTCACAGAGAGAGTGATTTGCCATTTGAATGGGCTGTCCAGAGAGGTGGTGGAGTCGCCATCCCTGGAGATGTTCAAGGAAAGACTGGATGAGACACTTAGTGCTGTGGTCTAGTTGATTGGATAGGGCTGGATGGTAGGTTGGACTGGATGATCTTGGAGGTCTCTTCCGTGATTAATTTTTGTTGTTGTTGCAGTTTTTAAATCTTCACAGGCCTGTCTTTAGGTGCTGCTCCTCAGTGAGGTTTCTCCAGGTTTCCTATGTAGGGCATTCCCAAACACTGTTTTGTTTACACTACTGGATGTTTGTGAATCTTATCAGAGCTATCCAAACAGATGAGATAACGTTGTGAAGTCATCAGTCAAGCAGCTGTGAATTTCACTCCTGCTTTCCTGTCCTTTCCATGCAAGGAGAAGAGTGGGCTGGAGGTCCAAGGAGAGTCTGGCGTTTCGTGGCCACAGTTTAAGGACTCATCTGGTTGATGTCAGTGCCTGTCACTGAGTGACTTACCTGGTGGTCAGGTTGTCTCTCACTGACTGTGGTCCTGGACAGCATTAACTGCTGCTTGCTCCTACACATAAATGTTAAGGCAAGAGCATAAAAGACAAGTTGAAATTTTGTTGTTTTTTTTTTTAATGTGTTCTCTTTTAGTGATGAATGAATTCTTTTTGCCTTTAAGTTGCCTATTCCCTTGTTTTGATACAGTTTCTCATCATCTGCTACTGATAGGTCATCACATTTGCGTGAATTCTTGAGATTGCTCCAATTCCCTCTTTGCTCTTTTCCCCAGATAACGTGTAGCACTTTTGTTCTAATAACTACAGCACTTTGTGGCGTGGTCTAGTTGACATTGTGTGTTGCATTTTTATATAAAAGAGATAGGTATTTTATCTATACGTTGGCTTTTTTAATTCTTTTAACCCCAGTTTCTTAGGCAGTTCTGGTACATGACAAAATACCATTGCAATTCCCAAGATGCAGTTTAGGTGTTTCGTACACTTCTAATGGGCAACAATTTTCTTGTCTGTATAACCAAGAGTTTTGTCCTGGGTATCCTAATGAAGGACAAAATTGAGTCATTGCTAGTATCTTTCCAGTGGTGCCCAGAAACAGGACAAGGGGTCATAGGCACAAACTGTGATCTGGTTCTTGTGAGGGTGTTGAAGCACTGAAGTGGGCTGGCCAGACAGGTTATGGAGTCTCTTTCTCTGGAGAGATTCCAAACCTGCCTGGGTGGAATCATAGGCAACCTGCTGGGGGTGACCCTGCGTTAGCTGGTGGTGGGGGTTGAACTAGATGATCCTGAGGGGTTCCTTCTATCCCCATCCTGGGATTTGGTGATTCTGTGATTTGGAATAAGGTGACAAATGATTAACGTACAGCACGTGAGTTGTTTATCCTGACTTGCAGATGTCAATGGTATCTGTAAATTTACATGTCCTCACAGGAGCGTAAGTGGTAACAAGTGACCAAAAAAAAAAGTTGTTAAATAATAAGAATTCTGAGACATGGATAAAGTAAGAATCTGGGCAGCTAGTGGAGCATGACAAAATAATTGAGATTTTAAAATCTCTTGTAAAGAGAGCATAGAAGAGACTAGAGAGAATTTGTCATGGTAAATACAAGGGTTATTAATGGGAAAAAAAAAAAAGTACTATGAAAAAAAATAGCTAGGATCTAAAATATTTGTCATCATGTGATAAGGCAGAAGCAAATACCACTGAATAAACTGGAGACAAAACACTCCTTCATGCCCCAGTGCTAGGAGAACAGTTGCCTTCCATGTGGGGAATGTAGAGCAGCTCATCCCAGTTCTGTTTCATTGCTAATTGAGCTGCAGTTCAAAAGGTTAAACACTTTCTTCAGTATGAGGGTGGTGAGACTCTGGAATAGGTGGCCTCCCTGGAGCTGTTCCAGGCCTATTGGATGAGATCTTGAGCAACTAAGTGTAGTTGGGAGACTTCCCTGCATTTGGCAGGGAATTTGGAGTAGATGATCTCTAAGTTCCTTTCCAACCTAAGCCATTCTGATTCCTTGCTGCAGAGCATGGTGTTTTCCTTTCCAAAGGGTGGTTTGCACATCCTCAGAATGTAGGTAGTGGTGTTTAACTGAGAAGTGAGACGTTCAAAAAGAAGAGGAATTGCACTGCTAATGTGACTTTTTCTGCTTTCTTAGGACACAAGGCCCAGACATCACAGAAAACAAATGGTCAAGAGGTCTCTGGGAAACAAAAAGTATGTGAATATTTCTTGTCTAGCTTTTGAGCAAAGAAAATCTAAGAGGTTCCCTTTGAAAAGTGATGCCTGGTTTTAATATTCTGAATTTTAAGAGCTGCAGTGATTCTGTTTTGTTGAATGAGAGTCTGATTTTGACTTTGCTTACAGGCAAAGTGCTTTTCTGACACTTCAGGGGGTGTTATATTTCATTGTTTTTTAAAAGTATTAACAGTGGAAAAGTAAATAATTTGTGTTCAAGAGCAGATTGGCATTTTGTGTGTGATTGTGACTGAAAGGTTTGAATTGGATTTCTCTACCCATCCTTCTGCAGTATCTCCTTAAAAATAGTATATACTGATCTGACCTGGTACCATCACTGTCTTAACTGATTTTTTGATCAGTATGTTAAAACGTGAGCCCCACAGCTCAGGATGTGGGAGAGCACTGCTGTCACAGTCCTCACTGAAACGATCTACTCATCTCAGTTTATGAGTTGTGGCAGCAGTGGGAGCTACTGCAAAGTGATTCTGCTTTTTGTTCTTCACTCTTAAATTAATGGCTTTTACACAGAGAAGAGGTGCTCTGTTATTCTTTGGCACTTCATTGTTTTGTTGTCAAGCACAGCAGAGGTTCAGGCATTTCAGGGCTGTGAGGAATATTTGGGAACAGTGGAGCAAAGCACCCTTTGATCTCCAGGAAGGAAAATCAGTGTTCCTGCTAGTCTTAATTAGTCATAATGTAGTGTGATTTGTAGAATATACTGTCAGGCTGTCTTCATTGCTAAAAGCCTTGATGGTTAAAATTCTTACTAGAGTTAAGTCTTCTACTGTGGAGTGTCAACCCTTACTCTGGGAATAGGCACTAAAGGAGGTCTTGCCCTTTGTGGGATGGAAAAGATCTCGTCTGTAATGGTGGGCTGCAGGAGGATTCTTATATTCCACACTGATTGTTTAAGGATTAATGTTTATTTTTAAGTTGAGACTAACCTGTGCCAGCTTCTTGAGTTGAAGGTTTTAGGTAGGATGGATATTTTCTTCTGTTCCTCTCAAGTAGCTTTGTAAGACGTGCTCAAAAATAATATTTAGGATGTTTTATCTTGCTGGCACTTCCCGGTTCCCAAAACTCAAGAGATTCAATGAACTGTGAGGTGAAATTATTTGGAGTGCTTGGGAAGATGAAAAGGATGTTGACTGTCAGGTTACTGTGATTATGTGTGTACGTGCACATCCATATACATGAGGTTTCACATTGATGTTTTCCAGGTCTAAGCAGTTTGAGGAGGTGGAAGCTGCTGTCCTGGGACTGAACAGTAGCTATGAAGAGACAAAGAGCAACGTTTCTTCTGCCTCACTGAAGGATCAAGTGAACGGGAGCACAGAACCTCGAAGCAAGAGGGCCATTCACAGGCCTGCTTACTCACTGGAAATGAGAGGAGTGAAAAACAGCATCAAACCTTCAGAAAAAAAAGGTACACATCACTCTTGGCTCGTTGCAGAGCTGTTTTTCTCTCAGGTTCTTTTACGAGAGATTACATGACTTCTGGGAGACATGCTGCAGTTCAGGTACACATTACAAGCACGTATTAGGAGAGATAAGCTTCCACCACTGCAGAAAACGTTAGTACAGTTCTTGATGTTACTCAGTTGCTTTTGAGTGACTTGTCTGTGACTGAACTCAGTTTTGTTTGTAGCAAAAATACATGTAAGAGTTCCGCCAAACATACCAAGATCATACTTTCAGAGCTTTAAAACTAGAACAAACAAGACTGAAGATGTAGTAAACCGGACTGATTAGACGTGGCTTTTGTGGTTGGTAGATTATTCATTTTTAAAAAGATGTTAAACTTTCTTTTATGCACCCACTTCTGTCACTTAGGGTTTTCTGATCTGTAGTGGTCTGGGTCTTACGTTGGTGTAGGAACATACAGATTCCTTGGCCTAGCAGCTTTTTTTGAAACTTCTCCTGTGGTGGAGACCCAAAACTTTGCTCATCTTTGGTGCACTTTTTTTGCTCTTAGTCAGCATCTGTGTTCTGTCCTGTTCTGGAGGGGGCCAAACCTGGTAGCGTGATAGAAGGAAGGCTGCTGCAGCTCCACTAACAAGACTAAGTGTAGGAGCAGACACATGGATATAGTATGTATCTCAGCCAGCCACCTCATCAACATGCAGAGGTGCATTCAGCACTCATACAAAGCACAAGCTGCCTCTGTCCTGTTTCCCTTTCTGGCTGATAGGGATGAGGATCTGTTAGTGGGAGAAAATAAGCATCTGGAAAAAGTATATAAAAGAAGTACATACATATGCATGTGTATGCTTGTGTCTGCACATCTGTGTGCAATGTGGATGTCTCCTGTAGCTGGACATAAACATGCTGTCTGCTCAGCAACTGTCCTTTGGATTCTGGTCTTTTCAGTTGCTGAAACATGAATGTAGTATCTCCTAAGGCCCACAGAGCCTTGCTCCTTTGCTAGTGTAGGCTTTCTTACAGGCAGGCACACACTCACAGACTCTGCTTTCCTCTGATACCTGTGATTTGGTGTCAAGCATGACCAGACTTGTCTAGTGACCCATCACCTCTTTACAAGCAGATTGCCCTTTTTATCCTATTACACCTCCTTATACTATACTTTACTTGATCCTCCCCAAATCAGCTAATTCTCTCCCTTTTCTTTCTTTTGGTACCATTCCTAAACATCCCAGTCTTGGGTAATCCTGAATTGTTCTTCAGTAGCATCCCCTGTGTCACATAGCCCTAGGCAGTAACACCGCACTCCCCTTCTTCCTCCAAATAGAGCTCAGAGAGCAGGTCCCATTGACTTATTTTTGTGGATACTGAGACCTGGGAGTCCTTAATCTCTATTCCCCTGCCTGTCATTGTTCATAATTCTCTGTGTTCATGGAGATAAGTCTCTGGTAGCCTGGAAATAATGAAGGGAGGCAGGATGTGATTTGAGTTTCCCCATCTGCAGTTGTTTCTTATACTTCTTTCCATGTGTATGCAGATGAGCTTTTTGTGACATGAGGGGGTTGGACTAGATGGCCTTTGGAGGTCCCTTTCAACCCTATGATTGTATGATAACCTTCTGGCTCTTCCTGATACTTGGCTTTCTTGCCAAGGAATGTTATTTTTCCAGACCATGGTTTGCCACTCTTTCTTCCATATCTCTGTGTATAGGGATTGAAGGCTCTGAAGTGCCTAAATGTTACTGAATCAGAAGGTTGATTTTGCTCACTGGTGTCCAGGTGCCTCAAAAACCACTGTGTTGAGGGGTTTGTTATTTTTTTACTGACTGAACACAGGGATAAATTGAGGCATCAGCAGACTCAGAGCTGTTATCCAAATTGAATAATGAGACTGAAGCATTTCTGTTCTTACTCATCAGCAGGAGAAGTACCATTGAAGGGCAAGAGGAAATCAGAGAACAGGGAAAGTGAAGATCTGAAAGATACTCCCAAAAAGAAGGAGAAGGTATCAGGTAATACAAATAACATGACATTCCTAATTACAAGCTTCCAGTTGTGGCAAATGGAGTTAAATCCCGTCAATGACTGATCACAAATGGTGTCCTCAGGTTTCAGTATTTGAGCTGGTTCTTTTGATATCTTCGTCAGTGATCCGGACAAGGGGATTGAGAGCATCCTCAGTGAGTTTGCAGATGCCTTCTAGTACCTGAAGGGGGCCTATGAGAAGGCTGGAGAGGGACTCTTTATAAAGGCCTGTAGTGGTAGGATGTGGAACAATGGTTTTAAATTAGAGAAGAGTAGATTTAGATTGGGTGTTAGGAACAAGTTCTTTATGATGAGGGTGGTGGAACACTGGAACAAGTTGCCCAGGGAGGTATTTGAGGCCCCATCCCTGGAGGATCAGAAGTAGTGTGTCCAGCAGCACTAGGGCATAGATTGTCCTCCTGTACTGGACACTGGTTTTGGGCCACTTGCTCCAAGATGGCCATTTTTATGCTGGAGCATGTCCGAAGAAGGGCAGTGAAGCTGGTGGAAGTTTAAAGTACAGGTCTTCTGCAGACTGGTTGAGGGGCCTGGGCTTGTTCAGCCTGGGGAAAGGGAGACTGAGGGGAGACCTTGTTTCTCTCTCTTAGCTCCCTGGAAAGAGCTGGGCATAGGTTGCCCAAAGGGGTTGTGGAGCTTCCATCAGTGGAAATACTCAAAAGTCAGCTGGACAGTCAACCCACTTTAGCTGACCCAACTTGAGTGCAAGGGTTGAACTAGGTGATCTCAGGAGACTCCTTCCAAATTTAATGTTTCTGTGATTTCTGTGAAACAGAAAAAGGCATAGAGTGATGGTTTACAATTTGTTCTAAGTTTAATGCTAACTACCGCTTCTGTCACCGCTTGGAAGTATGGAGACAGGAGAAAGCTGAATGAGGTGGCCAGTATATTGGAGAAAGAGCCAAAATTTAAAGTGGTCTTGATGTATGAGAAGCAGTTTTAAAAGTAGTATGAGATATAGTGTGTAAAATTAAGGATCCTATAGTTAGGAAGAAATATCAACACAGCAGAAAGATGAAGAACAACCTTCTAGGTGTCAGTTCTTCAGGAGGATCTGTGATTTAGAACAGATTAAAATCTAAACAGGAACCAGCAATGTCATCCTTGTTTTGAAAAAGACAGATGTTGTCCTGAGGTGTTTGAGCAGAAATGTCAACTATCAGATGTGTGAAGTAATTCTTCTGTAAGATGGGGTCACACTTGAAGTACTGTTTCCAGCAGTGGGCACTGCTGCTCAGGAAATATGAGGACCAACTGAAGAGAACAGGGAGAAGGGAGCAAAAATCATAAGAGAAAATGCAGAAACAGGAAAAGGTGTTTAAGCTGACGAAAATAGGAATGAGTAGAGGAGAAATTGTCCATGCAGTTGTCCACAAGTTGTTGAACTGGCCATACTGTGATCAGAAAATGTTTCAGTGTGAAGAGTTCCCATCCCTGAACATTGCATATGAATAGCCACAGATATCTGGGTGGGACTGATGCCTGTAGCTGTAAGTAGATAGGGATTTTGAAAGGGAGTGGGCAACACCATCTAAAAATTCCTTTTAAAAATAAAACAAATTGGAACATTTCTGACTTAGTAGCTTTGGGACAGCAGATTAAATAGCAGCCTTCTACCAAAAAGATCTCTGTTTCTTTGTAACAGAATTAAGTCTTCTGGTATTTCTTGTTGATGTTGAAACAGGAAAGAAGCATCATGCTGGAGCACAACAAAACTCCAAAACTAAAGGTCAATGTGTTCAGAAAGAAGCACAAACCTATGGCACAGGTAAGAAGCAGCAGCAGTTGCTTAGAATTGTTTATAAAGCAGCTAAAAGGTAAATGCAATTCTAGGATTTGAATCTGAGCATCAGCTCTGTTTCTGGTGTTTCACTTCTTCACTTTCCTGTTGACGAGGAAGAGCTGGCTGCTGTCCTTCTGGCACTGTGTCAGCACTGCAGAACAAGGCTAGAGGGACTGCATACTGCCTAATAGTGTAGTTCCACGTGTTTCACCACTGCAAAATGGAACAGGGAAGGGAGAATCACGTTTTGAAATGAGCTAAAGCCTGTTAAAAGAGTTTCGCTATAAACCTTTTTAAGATAATTATACTTTTCTACTCAGCAGGATATATATGCAGGAAAAACTCTGTAGCTGTTGCTGCCAAATCAGCTCTTAAGATAATCTTATCTGGTAGCCAGAGACCCAAGCAGTCCATTCTAGAAAGAGCATTAGACTTGACTCAGCGAGAGGAATGGCTTTGTGTGTGTAGTTCACAGCACTCATTAAATACCTCCGTTTGCTGCCAAGAGCTGTTTGATTCCAGACTTTTCACCCAGCCACCTGGGAGGGACAACCTCTGCCTGTTGTTACTGGGCAAAGAGGAGAAAAAACACTTAGATATATTAATGATAAGAATTAAGGCAGATGGCTGCTGAGGCACTGTATTCCCAGAACAGATTTCAGTAATTTGGAATCCTTGTGGGTTATGCCAGACTTTTGCTACACCAAGCACCTCAAACTGTGCTACACAGGGTACCTCAAACCATCCACACAGGGTACTTTTTCCTGGCTGCTGAATAACTTGACAGCTGTGTGGTGGTGCAGCTGTATTCACTTCTAAGTGCCAGAACTTGTATCTAACATAAATAGAGCTCTAAAGGTTTGGTTAGCAGAAGTGAAACTGTTCCATCACATCTGTGACTACTGTGGAAAAAGTAGTAGTTGCTCTTTCTGGAAAAGAAATGGCTGCTCTGTGTACTAAAGTAATTGTAATAAAAATTAAGAAAGGAAAAATCTCTGCTGAACAAGTGGAAGAACACTCCTGGCAAGGGGATGGTGGTGGGATTAGAGAGCTTTTATAAAATGATCTCCCAAAAAGAGTGTTGTATGTCTTGTCACATGGCATTTAAACCTGCAAATGAACTAAACCTATTGAAGGGTAGCTGGAAATGAATTTGGTAGCGTGCAGCCTGTTTCTTTGTAGGATTCATTGTGCACATCAAAGGGGTAAAAAAAAAAGATGCTGTTTGCAGTGCTGTTCCAAACCTTTTGTTTTGACAGGTAGCATGGAAGAGCAATGGTCTTTGGAAATTCAGGATAAAGGCCGAGTTACCTGTCCAACATGCCGGGCTGTGGTCAGAAAGACTGTGGAAGGACTGAAGAAACATATGGTAAATTGCCGGCAGGTAAGAGCACAAGAGATGAGCAATGGGTTTTTTTTGTTTACTCCTCTTCAGCTTACTGATAGAAATATCTGCACACTCTCCTGTGATGCATTTGAACCCAGTTTCATCTCGTCACCGTTTCTGTAATCCGGAGTCCTTTATACATCTGTAAGAGGCTGCACTTAGCCTGTTGCGTAGCTTGTTGCTGGATGTTAGATGTAGTCAACAAAGTTGTAGCTATTTCTTTGTTCCCCTAAATTTTAGGCTCCATAAAGTCTATTTAGTTCTTAATATATTGTTAACTAGGTCCAAATAAAATGCTCTGCTTTCTTGCTCCTTTCCCCAAAAGAGTTTCCTGCTGGTTTTGGTTAATTTACAGCCGGATGCACCATGTCCTTTCTTGTCTCCTAGGAAATGTTCACATGTCATCACTGTGGGAAGCAGCTGAAGTCTTTAGGAGGGATGAAGTACCATGTCATGGCAGACCATAACAATCAGGTAACACAGCTGCTGTGCATCTAAAAGTCCTACAGGCAAAACAGTCTTTTGTTCTTTTCCCAGTGCACACAGAAACAGAACATGGTTTGGCTTTTTAAACATCGTAGCTGTTGCAATCTTGTCTACCTGTTACATTTCCTGTGAGATCTGACACCTGTCAAAGCAGTAGAATGGTACTATTCTACCATATGGTATCACTGAATGTTGGGGGTTGGAAGAGACCTCCAGAAATTACCAAGTCCAAATCCCCTGCCGAAGCAGGATCACCTAGGGCAGACCATGCAGGAATGTGTATTCAGGTGGGTTTTGAAAGTCTCCAGAGAAGAGCCTCCTGCACCTTAGAAGGAAGGGATGAATTTCTGTTTAGGCTGGTTATGTATCACATATAAAAGGCATTCACAGGCAGAAAAAAAGAAAGATTGCTCATTAGTCTTCAATTTTCTAGTCCTTTGCTAGAAAGTAGTTTTTCTACATCCAGAGCAGGCTAGGCTTCTGTTCTTCCCAAATTCCAAGGTAAAAAGACAGGAAAAGCAGTTTAGCTCTTGTCTCTATTTGCTGTAAAGATACCAGTGCTACATTTTGCTTTTCCTCTTTGCTTTTATTTTAAAGAAAGCAGTATCTCCTCTTGTAGTTGTGAAGAATTGGAACTTTTGAAAAGGTCATTCAGAAGTTTGGGTAAGGTTTAGGTCATTCGTTACTGCTTTTTACATAGCTCAGTACTGTGGTTTCTGGAGCTATAGTTGTGCTAGGAACAGAAACAGGGATCACGTTCTGGCCTGAGGAACAGGTCTGCGACTCACTTGTAACTTTTTACTCAGTGCAGGTGTAATTATAATGTAGTGTGAGAAATAATACACGATAGCTATCAGAGAGAGAATGGAGAGGAACTTGAGCTGTATTTTGGCACAGATGAATAACCATTACAGGCAGTTAGTCTGGTTGAATTTAGTTAAGCAAAATGGTAGGACAGGAAATATTAAAGGTGTGAGACAGAGATGTGCAAGTACTTTCCACAGGCAGAAGGGGAGAAAAGTAATTTTGCAAGCACATACTCATGTCTTTCCCTTTGGGACCATTTGTTAACGAGGTTTTGTTCAGAGCTAGCTATCTAAATGCTGAAACTCTTATCTGCAAAGTGGTTTTCAGACAGTTTACTCCTTCTGAAAATTATGGAGTTGTTCTGGGATATAGGCAGTGATCGTTGCATTGTTATGCTTCTGTAAAATCACAAGTTGCAGAAGTGTAATTATTTTAGAAACTTCCCTTCAGTGTTGTGTTGGGTAGTGAATTCCATATGAAAAGAACTGCAAATGCTGAACGTTCTGGTTTTATTTTCATCTTTCTGTTATGCTTTAGCCAGTTGTGAAGGAGGGAGGAGAACTGGATGAGCAGCTTGAGCGAGACCGCCTGCGGAAGGTTTTGAAGCGTATGGGAAAACTCAAGTGCACAAAGGAGGTAAACTGGGTTGTGCTAAGTATCTTGAGCTAAACATCAGTGGTTGTATGAGCATAAAGTGGCATGAGAGTATGGGTATGGTATGCTTTGGTGCTGGCCAAAGCTGAATTTGTGTCTGCTTTTAAATCAGAGTATCATAGATTCGTAGAATGTTTTGGATGGGAGAGGAGCTTTCAAGGTCGTCTATTCCAAACCCCCTGAATTGGGCAGAGACATCTTCAACAAAAGCAGGTAGCTTAGAGCCTTGTTAACCTGACCTGGAATGATTCCATGGATGGGGCATCTACCACCTCTCTGGGCAGTTTGGGCTAGTGTCTCAGCACCCTCACTATAACAATTTTTTCCCCTCTTGTCTGATCTAAACCTACTCCACTTCAGTTTAAAACCATCACCTCTTTCCCTGTCACTACAGGCCATGTTAAAAAGTCTGTTACCATCTTTCTAATTGACCTGTTTAAGTACTGAAAGGCCACAAGGTCTCCCATCTCTTCTAGCTGAAAACTCCAACTCTCAGCCTGTCTTAACAGCAGAGGTGCTTCAGCCCTCAAATCATTTTTGTGGCCAGTGGCTGTATGCTAGGAATAGCTGAAAGTTTTGTTTACCATCACTCTAATATTACTGCATCGCAGACTGTTCAACCAGCCAGCCAAGAGTAAAACCTTTCTCTTTTTCTGCTTGATTCCTCCATCTGGAGCTCAATTTTTTTTCCATTTGTGCTTCCTCATTTAACATCTTGCTACCTCATTTTGTAAATTCCAATCTCTGTTGCCTACTACCTACAAAGAAGTTCTAAGAAACAATTTCTCCCAATTGCAGCCAATGTTTTGTCTCAGAGTTTGTCTGCCTACAGAGACTGACATTAAAGTGTACTGCCTGATCAGCTTTGGTCTGTAAGTAAAAGTGATAGCACTTAGGTCAGCAAATTGTGGATCACAGTCATAGAATCATAAAATGGTCTGGGCTGCAAGGGGTCTCTAGAGGTCATCTAGTCCACCCCTTTGCAGTCAACAGGGACACCCCCACTAGACCAGGTCACCCAGGGCCCCGTCAAGCTTCACCTTGAATGTCTACAGGGAAGAAGCCTCAACCACCTCCTTGGGCAACCTGTTCCAGTGCTCCACCACCCGCATAGTAAAGAACTTGTTCCTAACATCCAATCTAAATCTGCTCTTCTCAAGCTTGAGCCCAGTCGTATTGTGATCACTTGGAGAACATTTTCCTTTCATGCATTTTTATTCTACATTGACAGGGCTGCACAGGCAGCTTTACTAGCATAATGGGGTACCTATATCATATTAAAAAATGTGGGAAGGCTGCTTCTGAGCTGGAGAAAATGGCAATGAAGTGCCATCACTGTGGAAAAGCATACAGATCAAAGGCAGGACTTGTCTACCATCTGCGATCGAAGCATGGACCGGTAAGTGCCTTAGGCATCAGGATGGGGTGATGGTGCCTCAGCCATACAGATACTACATGCAGGCTTTTATCTGCTACTTGAGGGGGTAATTAAAGATAGCAAATTTCTGCATTGCTCTGTCTCTCTGGAGTGTTCTGTCCTTGATACTTTGCTTCTAGCAGCACCTGTTTTTTAATAGTAAATCACTGTGGCAGCAGCATACTTTCCTCAGCTCTGCTTTTGCTTCATTGAAGAATGATGCAAGATGCTGTTCTTTGCTCTTAAAAGACTCCACATTAAACAGAAGAAGCAGCGATGCATTTGTTGTCCATGAGGTTTACAGCAATGTGATTTCCTTTCAGGACCAGTGGCTGCATGAAACTCTGCTTGAGCCTTACTGCTGTGACTCCCCCTGAGTAAATTTGGGTTCTGACTCATTAGTGGGATGGAATTCTGTCCTGTATCTGTAACAGTGAGCCACAGCTGCAGCCGCACCTTTATGAGGGATTTGGCAGAATATTTATTGACAGTATTTAGTGTAACTGAAATAGGAACTAGTGAAGGAGGTTCACCTTTTGTGTATTTATTGCAGGTCACTTTTCTCCATGAAGAGAGAAGAACAGAGAGCTTGAAGGAAATAAAACGAGAGCCAAACAACACTGGCAGAGTTCAAAGGAGATCTGCAAAGGTGGCAATCTACTATCTTCATGAGCTAGCTGGAGAAGAGTTGGCCAAAGAGTGGCCTAAGAGAAAAGTTCTGCAGGATTTGATTCCAGATGACCGGAAGGTATGAAGCCTTATAGAGTTTGAGTCTTTCTTCATATCAAATGAGTGCACTGACACCTACCCACTGTGGCCAGTGTTTAGTGGCTCATGGAAAGCAATATTGAAGTAATACCTTGTTGGAGAGAAATCAACTTTTGCTCTTTCTGGTCTTTGATTTTGGGATTGCTGTGGTAGCAATTGCTGTGGTGTAAGTATTTCACCCAGGCAGGCTATAACAAGCTTCAAGTCTATTTGCTCCCATTTTCGGTGGACACAAGTAGCAAAGGCAGCTGTAGGTCATATGTTATTCACAAGTCATAGGCAGCAGATCACTGCTGCCTTGCAGGAACAATTCATAGGTTTTCAGGCTTCAGAGTTTCCAGGATCAACTTATGGACAGTATGGGAAACCCAAAGGAAAGGGATGATTTATGATTTTAACGAGGTGAGTACATTTAGAGGAAATGTGGTAGACAAAGTTACAAGCAGTATTGGATTCTGGTGTTGTGGGAGCGTACTCCAGATTCAGTTACGTTTGTCAAGACTCAGTGAGACAGGAAAAGAATGGTTATTGAGAGTTTGGCTGTTAGAGGAGAACCAATAGCATTTCTGTCTCACAGCCTGGGAGAGAAGGGACATGGTTGGCATTATGCATAGGGAACACTGCTTCCAGTTTTCAATTCCATCTCTTTATCTCAGCTGAAATACACTCGTCCTGGACTGCCCACATTTAGTCAAGATGTGCTGTGCAAATGGAAAACAGAGATAAAGATGTACCGAAGAGTTCACTGCCCCAATCAGGTAATCCTTAGATGTTTCTGAAGCCTCAGAGGGGGCAGATTTCAGGTCTGTTGTACAAACCAACAGCTTTCCACAACCTTGAAGCTGTGTTTGGGGTTTTTTTTCTGGAAAACAAATTCTGCTCCATCTCAGTATGATTGGTTAGTGTAACCAAGACCCTGTTTGGACTGTGGCCCCAGGGATGATGCCTCTGAGGATGTGTTTATCTGTTTCAGAGCCAGGTGTCAGTCTGGTACAGCTTTCACATACAGCTGCGAGCTGGCTCATGTGAAGGTTTGAGCAGTGGGAAAATGACAGGTTCCTGCCTGTCTAGCAGGATTCCTAAGTGTAGAGAAGAAGGGAGTAGCAAAGATGGAAACCGTAGAGGGACTTTGTCTGGCACAGAACTTCAGTTTTCTTTTATGCAGAAAGAAGTGGTTTCTCGTGAGAGCTTTGCTGACATGCATTTTTCTTACTGTTTCAGGGTTGTGAATCTGTCTATGGCAGTGTCTCTGGACTCAAATCTCACCTTGGCACATGTACCTTGGTTGGTAGCCTGCCTGTACTCACTATCTTTTATACCAAAAGCCTGACTGTCCCTCAGCTGTCTTCTTGTTCAGGCTGTTCTCTCCACCATTTGCTAACCTGAGTTCCTCACAATTTGAGTGCTTCTCTGTGTGCTGATGGGGCTGTCATTTCAAGCGGGGCTTGAGATGAGGAGGAAGTGTCTTAGTGGCCTCCATTTCAGTAAAGCTGCAGTCCTTGCCTGTATATTCACAGCCACAAGGGCTTATTTTCCAGGTACAGCACTGGAGACCTTGTAATATCTCACAGAGCAGTCTTGTGTTTTGTGAGCCTAGCTGGTCAATGATGTCAGTGCTCCTGTAGCTGAAACATTGTCTGATATGAATAAGAGTTGCTGCTTCTTACTGCTAGGTTAGAGCTGAGCAAGGTTCAAATCAGCCTTCTAGACAGCAAATGGTGATGGATTTTTTTTGTTTGGTGCCAGGGTGACTTCGTGGCTGGTAAATACAAGTGTCTGCTGTGTGAGAAGGAGTTCATTTCGGAGAGCGGTGTCAAGTATCACATCAACTCTGTGCATGCTGAGGTAAGGCAGAGTGAAAGTCTTTAGACCCCAGCTTATGGGAAGTGTCTTGGGAAGGAAATGCTGGGTGCTTGCCATGTTTTGCTTTTCTCACTGTTTAGGAGAGGAACCTAGACTCAAGTGGCCTTTGATTTACTTGAATATAGCTGGCTGTACACATTGGTCTAAGGAGCAAATGTGTCATGTCACATGTCTTGTTCCAAGCTGCTGCTGCTGCTCAGTTCAGCTCTTCAGCATTTCCCATGCCTTTAGCTAGGCAATTGCTAAATTGGATCTGAATCCTCTGGGACAGTGACACCTGAAGAGGAGCATCAGAGAGCAGACCTGTGTTAGGCAGCTGCCTTTCCTGATTCCACATTTCTGGAAATCCTTGTCCCACAAGACAGTTTAATTTTAAGCCCCAATAGGGTTGATGTGATATTTGCATCATAAGTAGCAACCTGTTGCCTTTTAAACCCTCCAGGACTGGTTTGATGTGAACACGACTACCACCAAAAGCTTTGAGAAGCTAATGAAAATCCGCCAAAGAGAAGAGAAGAAGAAACAACGCAAGAAACGTTCCTTGACCCGTGGCAGGAAGAAGAGAACTGGTGCCCTGGCTGCCAAGAAGCTTCCCACTGCTGGAGTTGAAAAAATGAGGAGAAGCAAGAGAGGTCGTCCACGGCGGGTGGACACTGAGAGTGCAAGTAGCGAGGAGGGGGAGTCTCAGCTGCACAGAGAGACAAATTTCCAGAAGCCATCTGTAAGTGAGGCTGGAAGTAAATCCGCGGAAGAAGAGGAGTTATCCTAAAGCTTTTCAGTTACAAGCGCCACGTAACCCACAGCACTAAGAGAAGCAACTAGATGTCTTTGGGACTGTGACTCCATTCTGATTTTGAAACTTGCCTCTGATTAGTTGTGAGAGACTTCAAACCAAAGCTGTGGTGCAGAGGCTGCCTCTCCTAGTGTAGTCCCCCTGTACAGTGTACCCAGTATTGTTCCTGCTCTGGTTACAGTCTCAGTTTAGTTCACATTAGTTGCTTGTTTAGTGGTTTCCAGTACAGCAGCTGTCTCTTTTGTCATCTTCCTCTGATGGGTGAGATCAGGGTTCTTTTTTAGCAGTTCTTCCTGTAGGGGACTGAGTAGCAGAACGTTCGGGTCTCTTTAAGGGGAAGATCCTTCCTGCACAGTATGCACACAAATGAAGTGGTGCTGTGCAGAGCACAAAGGCTTTAGCTTGCCCTCTACCTGTCCTGTTGTAAGCAAGGCTGCAGCAGAAGAGCAGATCCCTTCCCAGCACACACTTCAGTCTGTTGTGCAAGGCACAATTTCTGCTTTGTACACTGCTGTTTAGGCTCAGCACCAGACAGTAGCACGTGAGCTCTGGTCTGCTTGGAAGTGGTGGGACATCATTACCTTGCCAGGAACCCAGTATTCTCCTGGCATCTGTCTGCTGTTGCACTGGGTATTGAATGTATGTAGAGGGTCTTCCAGTCCAGTGAGGAATAGGTATTTGCCAGCCTTTTGGAAGTTCACTGGCCTTTCAGAGACCCCCAGTAACTAATGTAGTAAGATGGCCTTCAATAGGCTCTTTGAAGACCACTTGTTTCGGGCTCACCTGGGAAGCAAACTTACTGCAAGACAGTGCATCTCTACAGCTGTCTTTCTTATGCTGAAACCCAGGTCCCACTGAGCTGCCTTGCCAGTGTGATGTTCTTTGTCCATGATACCATAGAGTCTTCTTTTTTTTCAACTTTGTTGTCTTCTGTTACCTGTTTCTTTTCAATACTGCTTCCTCGGTGTGAGTGAGGTATATTAGCAGTGGCTTCCCAGTGTGGAAAAGGTTCAAAGAAGAAGGTTTGTTTTTTTTAAGTCAGATGTTGGTGTGAACTCTGGATCACAGGGAGTATCTTCCTGTGCTCTATAAATGCAGCAGATTTCACAGCTGCTAACAGGAAGCAGCAGCACAGGCAGTCCTGCTCTTGTCTTTCAGAGAACGGGTTCTCCAGAATTTTTATTATCCAAAGACCCACTGTACCAGGAATTTGCAGAATGTGCCCTTTTCCGTGCAGATTTTCAGGAAAGAAGATGGGTAGCTGGCTCCATCTTAACCTCCCCGTGAACTTTCACTGCTCCCAAGTTGCTGGTGCTGAAGTTCACAGGGAAGCCATTGCAGCATCAGGTGAACAGGCTGGTTCGTACACGTGTTATTGCCAGAATAATCATCTTGGCCTGGGCAGTGGGAAGTGCTGTGTGGCCAGGATGTTCTCAAGAGCTGCCTCTCCCATGTGATGGGCAAAGCAGACCTCAGCTGAGCACGATCTGTCTAAGGGGATTAATTCCTCTCTGGTGGTGAGACAGCAGAGCTCAATCGATCCACAAACCGTTACCTTTTGGAACCAGCTGTCAGTGTGGTTGCAGTGCTGCATGGAGATGATCAGTATGTGGACTCCCGTGTAGGGTGTATAAGATTTTCAGCAAGAGGGGCAAAGGTCAGAAGATGACAAAATAAAAGGTCAAGCAGTGCGAGAATGGTTTCCTGACTCTGTTCTTGGTACCATCCCTACCTGCACAATGCACCCCCACAGGGTTGTCCTGCATGCTCTGCTGCTGTTCAGGTGTCTGCAGCATATCTCCTCAGTGCTTCATTCTACACAGCTGTACTTTGGCCACATGTGTTTACTCCCTTTCCATCCTTCTCTTCCTGTGGACAACCCATGAAGTAAAGGAAGTTTTTCTAAATGGATTTCAGTCTAGAGTCCTGTTTGCTGTCATTTATGAATTACCAGGCCTGCTTTCTAGGCACTGAGACTTTGTGACCAGCTGGGTTTTGTAGTTACAGTAACAAGATAGTCTATTTCAAGATTATTATCCAACAATCCATTCATGCTCCATCAGTGTTAAAGTGGATTGTGTGTTGGATTGGCCCAAGCAGGTGAGAAGAGGTGGAATTGCTGCACCAGCTTCTGAGGACCCTTCTACTTCCAGGCTGAACAACCCCAGCTTCCACAGTTTGCCCTCCCAGGAGAGGTGCTCCAGCCCCATGATCATTTTCGTGGCTCTCTAGACCTGCTCCTTCAGGTCCATATCCTTGTGTTGAGGGCTTCAGAGCTGGATGCAGTACTCCTGGTGAGGTCTTAACAGAGCAGAGTGAAGTGACAATCGCTTCTCTCTATCTGCTGGCCACACTTCTAATGCAACCTAGGATGTGATTTGTCTTCTAGTCTGCAAGCGCACTGTTGGCTCATGTCCAGCTTCTCATCCACCAGCTCCCCCAAGTCCTTACCTGCAAAAATGCCAGAATGCCCAAAACAATGCACCTGCACTATCAGGGTTTGCAGGAAGTGAAATGGGATGCAGCTCACTCAGAGACAGAAGCAGTTTGTCCTTCCTGCCTGCATGAAAGAGCCCAGCTGCTGAGTGAAGTCATTGCAGCTTACGCCACACCTTTGGCTGTAGAGCTGCACTGGTATGGAGTGCATCCAGCTTGTCAAAGGACACCACCCTTTTGCCAGGCAACCTCTTCCACTGCTGCACTTTACTTGCAAGGAGTGTTACCTGTAACTGCAACATTTCACTCTGCAGCTGCAGCAGTTTGGTCCTCAGCACTTGCTCAAGGACCTGCATGGCAAGTGTGTGGCAGAAGGATTGACATCACCTGAGGCACTGCTTGACTGTGCTGCTGGCAATGAAGCCAGCGCTAAGTATAACATCGTTTCTCAAAGCACTGTTTGAGTTTGAAGGACCAGCTGGCTTCAGAAGTAAGTAGGTCAATTTCATAATTAACATACATCAGGATACAACAGTGAGATTGGCGGGGGGAAGGGTGGTTATAGTGGGCAGCTCTGCTGAGATAGTTAATTAGTGCAGTGTCCCTTGTATTTGTGTTGTATCAGGTCCAAAGATGCATCTGAATTATGCTCAAAGGTCTTCTAAACCAAAGGCACTTGTTTTAAAAAAGTACAGTTGTATCTCTGAGGCAAGCCTCTGCCTTTCTTCAGCAGCAGGTATTAAAAGCCAGTTAGTTATTCCAACAAAACCTTTATTTAAGCATAGACTAACCACTAATAGAGAAACTGGTGATTGCTGGGTGGGACAGAACCAAACAAGGTTAGGGAAATCATGTCCAGCATTGTCAGCTTTTCCTCCAGCTCCTTCCTCATGAGTAGAGAGGGCTCTTGATCACCTGCATGCTGCAGCACATTCTGCTCCCTGGTATGTGCTGTGTTAGACAGCAAGGCCTGGATTTAGATTGCACCTGGCTGCCCTGAGCATTGCACATGGGCAGTCAGGGATTCCTGCTGCCCCAGACCAGGACAGGTGGTAAATGTGATGCTGTTCTTGTGAGTAGCTGCTTCATGTCAAGGATGCCAGAGACCAGCTTGTGTAGCAAGGAGGGCTGTAGTAAAGAGTAGGATTAATATTCCAGGGAAGGATGTGAGTGTGAGGGAGGCACTAGGACAGCTGTTAAAGGCAGGCAGGCTTCATATATCTGTTTTAAGTATTTTTGGAAACAGGCAAACCCCAAAAGAAGGTTTTTACAGATATGTTCCACTATTTCTTTCTGTTGCCGAGGTCTCTCTTTAAAAAGTGAGGCTGCCATGCATTAAACTGGATGGTGGTCTTGTTTGAGGTGGAAGGAAGCATCTGGAAGAGACATCTGGCATTTCCAGGGGAGTGAGGCCTCTGAGGGGATCCCACAGGGATCCAGATTAACACTGGTCTGTTCACAACTTACCCCTACGATCTAGGAAGTAAGTTTGCAGGGACTAAGACTAAGGTTTGAGGATTACACAGAACAGCACTGAAAACTAAAAAGTGGCACAGAGAAATCCTGAGATATCTGTTGGTTGGGAGAAGAAGCAGCAGATGAAATTCAGTATTACAAAATGAAAGGCACTCAGTAACCTCCCTTGCAGGCCTCAGACTCCTTCAAGAGATGGTTTGAATTTCACCACCTGAAAAGATTACTGCCTGGGGAATGGGGCTACCCTGAAAGCCTACAGGAATACTTCACAGCTTCATACTGCTGAAGTGAGCTGTATATTGATAGTCTTTCTTCCTCAAAATATCTTGCAATTTCTACATCAAATACCATCTTTCAGGATAGATTCCAACCACCCTCAGTTATTTACCACTGGATATTCTTTTTGCATAGGTCCTTTAGGTACAGAATTACAGACCTCAGAAACCTTCTGCCTGGACAGCATTATTGTAGGTGATTTATTTACATGGGAGAGGAGGTTAAGCATCAAATGACCAAGTGTTCACCTCACCACAGGTGTCCTTTTAATTTGTGCCAGAGAATGATATCTTTAAAAATGTACAAATATACATATATACATAGGTATATATATATAAGATTATATACTGGACCTGATGCTCACCAGAACTTCCTGGAGATGTCAAGACTGGTGGTAGCCTGGGTTGTAGTGATCATGCTCTGGTGGAATTCAGGGTCTCAAGGAATACAGGCCACCAAAAATAAGTATAGCTAATACCCATAGCTCTTAGGACAGTGAACTTGGTGGGTGAGACCCCCTGGGAAACTGCCCTCAGGAATAAAGGGGCACAAAGAGACCTTGCAGCTCTTCAAAAACATTTTTTTCTTGGACCATAATAGCTACAGGGGTCATCACTGGGGTGAGTATTCACTGTCTATTAGTATATTTAGGGTAAAAATAAGTAAGACAGATGCAAATCTCAAAGCAGTGAGGTGTGAATGCCTTCAGTGGTAAAAGAAGGACTGAGACAGAAAATTACTTTTGAGAAGAATCTTAGCCAGGTAATGAAAGAGATGATACAGCAGACTGGATTCAGTGACTCCATTGGTTTCTTCCATTCCTTTGTGCTTCTCCTGCATGTGCATGGAGAACAAGTGTTCATCTCCTAAGAGATGAAGCTTCAGTTTCCCAGACAGTTAAGAAAAACCCTACACCTGCCAACCCTACAGTCTACAGGTTGGGTTGTCCCAGAGAAAGGGAGCTGTCAATGAAGTCTAAATCTTCATAGCAGGCCCCTAAATAAGTGTAATAACTCACCTGAGGAGAAATCAGTAACCCAGACCAAAGCAAGAGATTCCAGAACATGACCCCACTCCCCCTCACTGCTGTGAAGGTTAATCTGTCACTGCTCTTGTTCAGGGCATCAGAATGCTTCCTCAGCTGGAAGACAGTGTGGCTGCCCAGTCAAACAATACACCTGGACCAATCCAACCCCCAAAATCCTCTTTGAGTCTCCATTGAGTCAAGATCCTGCTTACTATGTGATCCTGCTTGCAGCATCAGATTTGTCTGCTCCCCGTTTGTGTCCTGGGGCATTCAGCGAAGCCTCAATGGCTGCACGGATGGAATGGGAGGTGTCCAGGCGCATTCGGGCTTCCTGCACCGAGCAGTTCCTCAACAAGCACAAGAGAGCTGTGGGCACAACCTGTGAGGATAGGAAACAGAACATCAGAGCATCTGCTAGCCACCCAGACACCCAGGAGACACCAGCACCCCTGCATCACAGTATTCTGCAGAGTCACTCAGCCCAAGAGCTTTCTGCCCACTGGCACTGCCCCTTATGGTCTGACAGAGAAAAGCTCCACTGGTGCTTCTCTGTGGTTCCCCTTAAGGCTTCCTTTCTCAGGCTGCTGCACAAAGGCCAGTTCCCAGCATCTGCACACAGCAGGGTATCTCGTGCTTGACACAAAAGCTTCCAGATATCTGGGGCCAGGGCTGGGCTTCCTGGTATCCTGTGCTGTAAAGGCAGGGATGGGGCACATGAGTGGTGAGCAGGACCCAATTACCTTGTTCTTTTCAGTTGCTACCAGAATGTGTGTAGAGATGTCTTTGCTGCGGAGGTCATCTAACACCACCTCAGACTCGTAGATAACCTGCAGGAGACTATCCAGACACCTGGCCTGGGAGTGCCCTGAGAATCGCTGTAAGAAGAATGCTGCACGTTAAAGCCAGGAGAGATGGCCCACACCAGTGCAAAGTGAAGATCAAGCTGAAATAACCACCCTGTGCACAACCACAGCCAGTAATGGCTGTAGCTGCACGAATATCCATACGTGTTCCATGCGTATGTCCAAGCAAGACTGACAATACAGAGAAGCCCATCTGCTGGCACAGCCACCAAACAATTGTTCTCTGGGCTCCTGAAACAGTTCCCATTTCTCTCATATTGTATCATTAGTGCCTCACAGAGTCACAGAAACACTTAGGTGGGAAGAGGCTTCTGGAGGTCGCTGGTCCAACACACCTTTGCCCAACCAATTCTCATTAAAGTAGGTTGCTCAGGGCTATGCAGCCAAGTTTGAATATATCCTAAGATGAAAAACCTGCAGCTTCTCTAGTCATGGGTTTGGTCTCTCCCAAAAGTCCCTAGACCCCTAGAAACCTGCCTCAGAAGCCATTAGAGTTCTGGTCAAGCCAGTTATTTATCTCTGAAGGTAGATTTGTGGCTCTGCTCAGAGTCCTCCCTCCTCCTGACTTCTTGGCTTCCAGCTCTGTAAGGTTTCAGAGGCCAGAAATGAAGCTGAGCTGCACAGACATTCCCTAGAACTCTGTTGGGATCAGAGAGAGTTTCCTCACCATGACACTAGAAACAGAAACCTCCCAGGGAGGTAAGATGGTTACTGCCTGGTCTTTATTGCAGGATGCCAGTTTGTGCAAGCTAACACCCAACAAACAGCCTTGCCTGGAGCCTCACCTGCCCATGGAACAGCCTGACCTCCACCTCTCCTTACAGAGTGTTCTGTCCCTTATCATGCTAGACCCTTCCTGGTTTCAGAGGCCTCAGTTTTGTCACCAGGCTGTTTTCTAGAAGCCCAGTACCTGCAGAATGGACACTGCCCTCCAGAACAGCTTGGAGTTGCCGATCCTCAGGTCTACCATGCAGTTGCGGAGGATTTTGCCCTTCAAGATGTAGGCTCCAGTGCTGACTGTGTTCAGGATCCACTTGGTGCTGAGTTCCCGCTGGAATTTCTGTGCAAACACAGAATGATGATCTAGAGGAACAGGGAGGCTGCCAACAATGCCTGCACCCACTGCTCTGTGGAGAAAGCTCAGGGCCATGAGGCAGTACAGAGCACAGGAGTTTTTCCTGACCATCAACAGGGCCAGCTGGGTGATGGGCAAGGTACCACAGCAGCATTGCCTATGGCTGCATGGCACTGACATCCCAGACTAGCTCTTACTCACTTGAAACTGGGGGGAAACTGTCACCAAGAGGTAGATGTCCAGGCTGAGAAGCAGGCCAGCACCTGAGCCACGAGGAGGCTTCTCTGCCCAGCACAGCTCTGAAGTACTGCAAGGCATCAGTAGCTACTGCGGCATTTTTGTAGCCTTAACTAGTTCTCCGAGAACGTGCCTGGCTGGCTGAGGTGGGAGGATTCTACTAGCCCTCTGGCATAACAAGGAGCTCTCCACAGACTTGGCCTGGTTGCAATGGTCTTGGCACATGAATGTGGTCTTCTCAGAAGGAAGGAGCCTGAGGGTGGTACCTGGATAAAATTCCCCTCGTACTCCAGGAAGAGTATTGGCCACATGATGCTGATGATGTCAGGGAACAGCTTCTTGAGGGAAGCCTAATGGGAAAAAGGGGGGGAAAAGCTGCTTGTACAGCAAGGATGACCCAGTTCCTCTTCCTGTAGTTCCTTCACTCAGCTGATACATCCAGGAGCTCAGAACACAAACATGAGTGGCTAGGGGTGCAGTGGGGCTCAATTCTGCCTTGTTGGGTGCTGGCAGTGGCAGGGAGTGGGGTAAATGTGTAAGAAAAGAGAAGCTTAGTGGGAAGATGGAAACAAGGCATCATGCTCTACCACATCAGCAATTACAGTGACATACTAGTGTCAAGGCAGAGTGTATGAAGAGCACATCATTATTCAGCTACTTTTATCTCTTGAGAAGCCAAGTAAGAAGGGGCAGAGCAGCCCTCAGGACATTGCACCTGGAGTCAGAATGTCTGTACCTCATTTCAAGGCAGTGCTGCTATCAAGGCACAGTGAGCAGCCTGCCCTGTCTGACCCTGCCTGAGTAGGCGACCTGCACTAAGTAGTCTCAAAAGATTCCTTCTGAACTCAAAGATTCTGTGATTCTTGTCCCAGCATGTGCTGCAGGCATGCCCTGTGGTAGTGGCCTCGGCATCCACAACAGGACCAAGTCTCTTTTTCTCTTACCGGCAGGTATTGCCCAACTGTAGCATGAGACAGTGCCTGGACATTGGATGTCTTCTCCTTCACTTGGATCACAAGTTCCTCTACCTCAGCAAGGTCATCTTGAAGCAAGAAGAAGGATGTAGACAGATAGCTCAGGGTTAGCTTTCATGAACCAGCAGAGAAGAAAGGGAAGGAGCCCAGCTAAAGCAGCTGCCATGTCTATGCACATGTGGTCCATGCATGGACATGAGACCCCTCACATGCGCATACATGTATCTGTTACCCACCCCCAACCTTCTGTAACACACACACATGGCTCCTTGGGTGTGCTTCTCTGTGTGTGCCCACCACTCACAGCTGGTACAGACACAAACCCCTTGTGCTTGTGCACACACACAGCCCTTGTGTTCACACACAAACACGTATTTAACACCACCAGAGAGGATCCTCTCTCACACACCNCACTCTCTCAAAACAAACCTTCTCTCAAGTGCCACCCTCTGCTCCTCACCCCAGTTCTGCCCGCTGAGTGAACCCAGTCTCCTCATTCCCAAACATGCCAGCAGCCCCTACAGCCACCCCCTTACTCACAGCATCCCTGGCACTGCCAGCAGCCCCTTTGGCCCCTGCCACACCTCACCGTCCAGTGTGAAGAGGAAAAGGACTGTGTCAAGCTCTGTCAGAGAGGGGAGAATGATCCTCACAAAGTCCTCCTGAGAGAAAGCAACCTGTGGGCCCTGCAGGGAAGAGCAGTTACTCCCTACCAAGGCGTCAGCACTTCTAAAGCCCCCTTTCAGTAGGCCCAGTTGTCTCCACACAGGGACAGCACTTCTGTGGTGTCCCATTCACTCACTGTTGTCCCACACCTTCGTACCAGCTTGAAGGACATCTGATGTATGGCAATGGGGCTGCACACAGTAACCTGAAGCACAGCATCGAGCTCTGCATGCCTCTCCACTCTGCTCCAGCAGCAGAGAACCCATCCTACAGCACTGCACACCTTGGTGCCCTGTTCCCACCTCATTCTCTCACCATGTCTGGACAAGCCCTGTGACCTGCTCCCCACATTCACAGGAGGGCCAACATGACCAGGGCACAAAACCATGTCCTGCCAGTATCTGTTTTCACCAAGGAAGGAGACTCTGCAAAGTCTCTGCCCACGATCCAGTGCCTGACCATGCTCACAAAGAGAACACTTACCCTTGTATCTCAAGGTAATTTCCTGTTTTTCAACCTCTGCTGCTGCCTTCTGTCCTGTTCCTATGATCCCAAGACTGTGCCTGCTTTCCTAGTTGAGAATGAGAGTCAGACTCATCTTTACCTCCTCCCAGCTACACAAATCTGGCCTTCATGTCACTCCTAGTGTCCAGTCCTTGACTAGCTTGGTGGCCCCTAGGCTTACTTCATGGTAACCCTATCTGTCTGGTTCTCAGGTGGACTCAGGCTGCAGGTTACCAGACAGGTAACACAGCACACAGCATAGAGACTCTTTTATCCTCTCTGGGAAGCCACTGCCTGACTATGCAGCTTTCCAGCATAGCAACCTGATGTATCTCAGAAGACTTACAGGGCCATCAGTCAGCAAGACACAGTCCTAGCCATTTCATTAGCCTTGGTCTCCATTTTACTCATGCAAAGCCAGGTCTTACTTGTGCTGTTAGGTCCACCTCTTTGTTGAAGATGTCTTTGTGATCCCCGATCAGGAAGCCTTGCACATCCTTATGGTCTGCAAAGAAAAATGCAGCAAAACAGGGAAGCAAGGCAAAGAGGTTGGAAATGGCAAATGTGCAGGGCTCTGTAGCATGAACACCAGGAAAGAAGGTAGAGGTAGGTCTAGATTTCATGACAGTGTCTTGCTGGATGGGATGTGATCCCAGGGTCTTCCTCAAATCATTCACAATTATCAGTGGTCCTCTGCCCTTGCTGTCCAAACCTTGTCCCGCTAAGCACACAGCAGCCAGGTCTCAGGACATCCCATGGGCTGAGGATTGCCTGGTCTCTGCTACACAGCAGTCTCTTACCTGCCCCAAAGGTTGGGATGCACTCCACACCGTCCATGATGGCGATGAGACCCAGAGTGTGCCAGCCCAGAATGTACACACAGGCCTTCTTCTGCAGGCTGGGGAAGCACAGGGTGGTCACTGACCAGCAGTGATGGGAGTTTCAAGGAGCCAAACAATGGATGTAAGCAGGTGAAAAGTGGTCTGGGGTAGGGGCAGTCGCCTGACAAATCACCAGATGTTGGTAAGATAGGGACAGAGAAGCGCAGCCTATGAGGTATATGGGAGCTGTCAACATCATCAGGAGATGAGAGGCAGAGAAGAGGAGCTGCTGTCAAAATAGAGTGCACTGCACAGGTCCAGGCTATGGTTGAACTTAGCTCCTGCACTTCCCAAACAGGAACTTTGCTTCTCTGGGCACTTACAAAACCAGGCACTTTAACTAGCCTTTGCCTGAGCTATGTGCACAGACACCTTAGCCCTTTCTTCCAGCCCTAAAGCTTGCAGTGCTGCTCTGGGGGGAAAGGGCCTGACAGGACTCCTCACCTTGTGCCTGCTTCCTTCACCAAAGTGGCAATCTTCCTGCTCTGAGCATAGGTGACTTCATGTGCCCGTTCATATGTCCTCAGGATCTCCACCAGGCACCTAGGCAGAGGAAGACTGCAGTCAGAGCTCTTGGGGACCCATGCACCCAGTCAGCCAAGGGTGGATTCTGCATCCTCTCTGGTAAGAGGCCAGCCCAGGTGCCATTCCCAGCAAGCAGCAGCAGCCAGCTGGAGGGACATTGCCACAGCTCCATGACAGCTGCAACAGGAGTTGTGTGTCACAAGGAGGCTGTTTGCCTGATTGCTTGCCAGTGCTCAGCAACCCAGCACTCACTTCTCTGAGATTTCACTCTCCCTGGAGACTGTCTTGTGGGCTGCCAGCAGCACGGTCTCCAGCAGGATCTTGGTGGCACTTCCACCTTTCATCCATGAAAAGCCACAAATGCCTTCAGGCTAATGAAATGGGATAAAGAGGAGAACTCTGCTTGGGTATTAGCTGTCAAACACTCCTGCCTGGGCACACACCACCCCTTAGCACACGTGTTCTGTGGAGCAGGCAAGCTAGATGATTTTATAGAATCATAGAATGGCTTAGGTTGGAAGGGACCTCAAAGATCATCCAGTTCCAACCCCCTGCCATAGGCAGGGACACCTCCCACTAGAAAAGGTCGCTCAAGGCCTCATCCAACCTGGCCTTGAAGACCTCCAGGGAGAGAGCAGCCACAACCTCCCTGGGCAACCCATTCCAGTGTCTCACCACCCTTGCTGTAAAGAACTCCCAGTTTAAATCTCCCCTCCACCAGTTTGCTGCATCTTGATGGTTGCATCTTGCCCCACTTGCTCTGTGCTGGTTTGAACTAATTGGAGGATTTGAATGAGAAATCAGACTATAGGCTGAGAAAGGAAAACCGAGTTTGGTTCTACTTCACTCATAGGTTACTGAAAAATTTATAAAAGTTAGAACCCAAACAAAGATAAGACAGACCATTTTGAGCCATGGGTGCTGCTGCTGCATCTCTCTCCCTGCCTTCTTAGCGGAATAACTTCACTAATTTCTTTCCTGCTGCTAATGCCCCTGGCTGATCTACCTTTGCTTATCTGGCACATAAGACAGATGGTGAGATAAGATTGGGAAGGGGAGGGAAGGTGGTAGGGTGGTTGGAACCCCTCCTAAGGACTCTGATCTCTGGGAGGGCTGTGGTGTTTCTGTATTACCTTTTTACTATATATATATCTGTAAATATCTGTTACATATATTGTAAATATCTGCTTGTATATTGTGCATTGCTATAAATATAAAGCTTCATTCCTTAACTTCCAGCCGGCTGAGTCCAGCCTGGGTTACTTCAAAGTGTGGAGGAGTGGGGAACTGCCAAACCACCACACGTGCCCACACGAAACCTGCTGTGGGTGTTTATTGCCTGGGCTCAGCCACTCGGGGAGGACCTCAGAGATTGCAGCAGGGTATCAGTAAGGGTGGAAGCCATGGAACCATGGTGATTGGAGGAGCAGTGAGAGTGGAGCTTTTCTACAGCTGGCAGGACAATGAACTCCTGGCTCCTGCACCCTCCTCCAATATGGTTGCACAGAAGCAGCATCATCTGTATGAGGTAAGAGCCCAGGCTGACTGAGAGGAGATCTTGCTGGCATTGAGGGTTGGGAATGCCTTAGTAATTTACCCAAACACTGGCAGCACAGAGATGTGTGTCTGCTAGCCCAGATGCCTTCCACCCCACCCGCTCTTTTCTGCCCTGATGCCCACACCTTTCTTCACCATAATACCCTGTGGAAAATAAGAAACAGTCTTGTAAAGTGGAGAGACCCCCTCAAAGAGCCAGACAGATGCCTCCCCTGAGGAGCTCAGGGTTGGTGGGAGCACTACTCACCCCCACAGCAGGGTTGAGGATGAAGGCTTTGTGGGATTCCTGCAGCTTCTGCATCCGTTCAGCAACCTGGCGGAAAGTCGAGTGCCAGCCCTCAATCTTGTCATTCCTGAAGGAGACATCCAAAGGTGGTGTGTCACCTGCTCAGGATCTCACGTCCTTGTGGAGCTCTACAGCATGAGGAATTCAACCTGCATCACTGCCTCAGGACTCCCCATGCCATGGTGGAGTTTTCTCTGCTGTGTGCTATGTCCAAGTACCTGAGGATAGTCTCATGCTGTCTCCCTTTTTTTCAGCTGGAGACTTAATCTCCTCAAGAGATGGATGATCCTGTGCTAACTGTGCTCCCACACAGCTTCAGCATCACCAGGTTAAGGCAGCCCTGTGGTTCTGGCCTGCCCACAGCTGCTCCGGATTGTCACTGGCCTCACACCTTCAGGAGCTGTTTATCTAGAGCAACCCATTTCCCCCTCAAAATTCCCCATATCTGCCCTCCCCATGCCAATTTTGACTTGCTCATCCCTTCCAGCCAAGTCCTGCTCTTTTGAGGTGTCCAGGGAGTGATAACCTCCTTGTTATTCATCTGTATCTCAGTGAAGGCAGACCTGAGGTCTCTAGGTTGGGTGGAAGAACCAATGTCTGGCAGGGATCTGTCATCTGGGCCAAGTGTAATGGTTGAACCTTCCTCTGCTGCCCTCAGATCTTTGCAGGCATTACCTGGCCATGCTGACAGGGTTGAAACCAAGCAGAACTGGCAGGAAGATGTCCAGGTTATTCATGCAGAAATCCAGCTGCCCTGCCACAAATGGAGCCTGAAATGAAGTAAGACAGTGAAGCCCTCTCCCAGCTGCATGACACACAGAGCACATCAGAGACACTCCTAAAGTCTTACGGTCACCAAGAGCTCTGTGCACATGAAGGAAGAAATGAATCCTAATGTCTGACCAAGCTCCTGCAAGCCAGGAACCCTCTGGACTCACGACAGGTACAGAAGAGCACAGCTTACTCACAGAGGTAAGTCTGAATAAATGCTCTCCATTCTTGTCAAAAGTCAGTGCGTGGCAGAGTTCTTACACTTACCAGAACTCATCAGCAATGTCATCCCCTGTGCTGTGTCATCAGCAGCATTCACAAATCTGTGAAGGTCTTCAGGGGGGTGCCTTAGCTCAATTTAATATGATAAGCTCAGTACTTCATTGGGGTGGGGGGGGATGTCCCTGCAACCTCAGAGAACATTAGCAAGAAACGGTGCCAGGCTCTAAGCAAAGTCCTTGCAAGTGGGAGGTCAGTTCCCAGGTATTGGGAGTGGGAAGAGGAACAAGTACCCAGAACCTGATGAGACAAGCTGGGATACACAGCTCCTTGAGCTGACAGACTCTGGTTTAAGATGAGCTGTGTTACGCCAGTGGTAGAGAATCATACCTGATGTTTTTATTCAGAAATTTAATTACTGATAGTTTTTGTTTTAAAAAATGATTAATCAAGCCTTTATTTGATTCTATGCTAGAACCTCTTTAGTTTTGTGGTAAAATACGAACCACATAGAAGTTTGTGCATGACAGGTGTGCTCTCCCCACCGAAACCATGCAAATGTAAAACAGGGACTGGAGAGCGCAAGGCAGGGGAGCAATATCTGAAGACACCTGCAAAGAGCTGCAGGAGTTTTCACCTCACACCATCCGGTAACCTGTGGCCAAAAATCAATGTCCATCCTTCAGTAACAGGCAGAAGTGAGGAACTCCCAGTCCAGGTATCTATCCAAGACAGCTACCCACAGCTTCCACCACAGTTTGTTGTCACTGATCCTCCCCACCCGCATGCAGATGTCCCTTCACACATCAGCATTGTGAAGCTGTCTTGCTCCCAGCCAACCTGCAGTCATCACCAAAGCACTTACAGACAAACCACAGGAGATGCCAATGAAAACCACTTTCTTCTTCCCATCACAGACCTAAGGCAGAAGATAAAAGGGAAAACCGTGTTGTGCTGGTGGGATAAAATATTTCTTCCTGTGTTAGATCGGCAAGGGGCTGTGAATCATCCTGGTGCGGAGGGGATGTGCTGCCGGGGATGAAAAAAGAAGCTTCTCAATGCACTCATTGAAGCAGAGCAACCATTCTTGATAGGAAAGGTGGTCAAGGGCCCTTTGCACCACACTTTTCCAGATACTGGGATCAGAAGGAGTTCACCTGAGACACAATGCAAGCAGGAACCTGACTGCATTGACTCTTGTTCTGCATTCTGTCACTGCCCTGCTTCTAAATCTCCCCAACAAACCAAGCTCTTGGTGACTTTATCCTCCAGGCTGGCTCATGTATAACTCAAGGATCAGTCAGACTTCTCTTCCCCATCCCCTGATCTCACCTTCCTCAGCTCCTCTGTCCCCAGTAGAGCACTGTCCTCGAGCCCCTCCTGAGACATCACCAAGGATCTATGAGGAAAGACAGCCACATCACACTTACCCATGGGGAAAGCCAGACAAAGCAGAGCTGCTGGCAGATGTTTCCTCCTCCTCAGCTGGAAGACAAACACCCCCACCCTCAAGCCCTTGACCCCGACTCCAGGGCAAGACTGAACCAATTCCATATGGAATGGATATGTCAGGCAGTGCACTCCTCCATGTTCACTGCTGGCATAGGCACTGCACTGACCAAGGAACAGGACTCTGGCTTGGTGTGATGGCTCAGGCTTCAGTTTGGTCAAATCAGCACATAATAGTAGGTGTGTCTGATGAGATATGTCTCTGGGTGACCTGAGCCTCAGGAATGTAGACTGTCATCCACAAGCAAAGGCTTTACTAGACATCATTTGTCCATGCAGAGGCCACTCCTAGGTGCAAGCAGCAGTCCACTCTGCAGGTAGCCACAGCCTGTTGGCAAGTCCAGGCAGACCAGCCCTAAGATTTTTTTCCCCTGTGGCCTTTAGTCTCTTCACAGGCAGAAAGGAGCAACTGCTCAGCAGCTGTTCTGCCTACCTAGGAGGCACTACACTTGCCTTCTCCTGGCTCAGAGGAGAAGGGAGCAGGTAGGAAAGAGACAGTGTCTGGCCTCAAGACTGGGGGGTTCACTACCGGGACTGAGTGGTCAGAGCCTGGAGCATGCCCCATCCTGGGCCAAATTCCCTGTCAGTCCAGAGGAGGCTGGCTTGGTCATGTCATGAGAGACACTCATCTGAGAGGGTCCTGGCTGCAGTAACCCTTCTTGCTATGTACATCACAAACAAATAAACTATGATCCACAGAACAGTCCTCGAAGTAGGGTCCATCATGATGCTGTCGACAGACTGTGAACTGAGCAGCCAGCAGAGTCAGCCAAGGGTTATTTTCATACCTTTCTTTCTAACTAGAACATTTATGGTGTTATTCCTTGCTCTTGAACCTTATATAACTTCTCTCTGAAGAACAAAGAGGCCTCTGACATTCAGTACATGCTCCCAGGTCTGTGTGCACATTAAATGACAACTTACAGGTTTCTCTTTTAACAGCTTGAACTCTTTCTGTCTCTGCATTTGAGATATTTCAAGTCCTCATATCATTGTCTCTACCTCCTCTGTGTTCCTCAAATGTTCACCTGCTTTTCAGGTGAGATTCCAGATCAGGCTCCACAGCTCCATAATCTCTTTTCCTCCGCTGCAAGCAGAAGAGTAATTTCCTCATGGTCCCCCTGTTCACATAGCCACAACTCTCATTCCTGCAGCTCATGAATGCTGTGCAGCCACCAGTCTGGAGGACACAGGCCCATCTGTGGGTACCCTCTGTGGCTGACTGCAATGAGACATGTCAGCTCTGCCTACACTGATAAATTACAGACGGCCAGAGACCATCCCTGGGCGCTGAAGTGTGGACATCTCTGATGCTTAATTATTATTAGAATAGCCTCAGCCAGTTAACACTTTATCAAACTACCCCTGGACACTCTTCAGACATTAGCATGCCCTAGGGACCATTCCTGATTAGCAGTCTGGGCACATGCACCCTTTTCTGGAGCGCTGAGCAGCAGTGGCATGGACAACTGTGGCTCATCTTGCTCAGGGCCTGAAAGTAGTGTTGGACACGTTCAGTTAACCAATGTGACAGAGTCATTCCACCCCAGTGCATCCAGTCCTTGTGAGCATCCTGCAGGAGGATTGCTAACCTGAGGATCACTACTCCTGCCCACCAACCATTGTCCACACCTGCTGTGAACGCTAACGGTACCTTTACTGCTGAATCATTGGAAATATCTGGGACATACTGCTCCCTGCTACATTCCATGTGAAACTTCCCCTCTGGTGCTCCTTTCCTGCTGATCCTCGAGGCCCTTGCACAGAATCCCATTCTGCATTCACAGCAGCTCAGAACATCTTGGGGCTGTTCAGGGATGGAGCACCAAGCCCTGCCTCTACCTGACCATCCATCAAGGCAGGTGTCCTGCTGCCTTCCACACATACTCCTCTGCTTGCCCAAACCACAGCACACACTCTAGGGCTGACAGCAAACTCCTTACCTGTGTCCCCCAGCAATGATGTGTGTGTAACGAGGCAGCTGACCCAGGCCTCTGAGAAGCTTGTTAAAGGCAGTCTGATGAGAGAGGGAAGCATTACATTAAAAAGGACAGGGTAAAAATAAAAAGGGCTATCAGCTAACTTGGCAGCTCCCTTGGGAAATCCCTGGCCAGTGCAGATCTCGTGTGAGTGGCAGACAAAGCAGACACTAAAGTGACAGACCCAAGAGGCATCCCTCCCTTCCCTGCTGAGCCACTCTGGTCAGAAACTACCAAGGAGTCTTTCTATAACTGCCTACAGGGGCTTCCATTTTGCCCCATAATAAACAGAAATGGGACTAGAAGTGGGAACCATAACCCCAGGGAACCTCCCAGTGTGGAGCAGCATAAGGTATCCCACCCTTCAGCCCACTCTCCCAGACTTCTGCCAGGCCTTCTGCTGGCTGATGACAAACCCAGAGGCTCCAGGATGTTCTACAGCTCTGCCTAGGTATCCCCTGCCCCCTTTACATCTGGTGCCACACTTGACTCCATGGCATTCCAGGAGACCCAAGGTAAAGCGGGGTGTGTTGTCAGACTGAGGGCAGCAGGCATTGATGGAGGGAGGCTCTCTAAGGGAGGGGATGGTCTCTGAGGATGGGGCAGGAGCATGGGCAGCATCCCATTCAGAGCACATAAAGGCTTATATGGACAGAGAAGAGCTACTCACAGCAATGAGGAAGGCCAGCCTGCCTGATGTGCCACTGCCACTCAGGACAATGAGACCATTTTCTGGGTCCTACAGAATGGGTAGAGTAGGTTCAGAGCCCCAGGTGTGCCACATATCCCAGCCGTGAGGCAGAAGGCATCCCTTGCACACTTTGCTGAGCCTGCAGCCCTGCACCACACTGATGGTCCTCACCTTCAGCACCTCCTGCACTTTGTTGATGATATCAATCATGGTCTTCAGCACTGACTGGCTGTAGAGCCTCTGGGAAAGAAGAGCTGAGATGGAGCACATGGGCACTATGGGCACTGCTAGAGCACTCAGCCTGTGCTGCCCAAGGACCAAGGTGTGCAGGCCTGGTGGAGCTATCTCTTTATCCTGCAGCAGGGGTGGCATCACCTCACAGTGATGGGACCAAGACCAGGCCTCCCTCCCAGACTTCTGCCCACCCTGCACCAGGGAGGATGCTGCCCAGGAGATGCAACAGGATGGCTCTTAATGGGCACACAGACTGCAAAGCAAGAACTAATGGCTGTGAGGGACTGGGAAGTATCAGTCTGGGCCCCAAGATACCTTGTAATTGAGCAAGGCTTCCTCCTCCTCTTGGAAGATCTCAGCGTCGCACTCCTTCAGCAGCTGAACGATCTGCATGGGGTCAGCCCGGTCCAGTTCCCGAGTGATGGGGTTGGACTTCTCACTGATGGGCAGGGCAGCCTCATAGCCCACCAGCTGCAAGGTGACCACAGGTAAGTGCAGGGTTGTGGGATGGACAAGGGCCATCAAGCCATGTGGATGGCACCATCTTATCCAACCCTTATCCTGAACTACCCTGTTTGGGCACCAATAAGCTTTCCAGAAAGGGGTTAAACATCACTGGAAAAAGTCAGAAGCCTCATCAGGACTGTTGTCTTGGAGACAGCCCACCAGCAGTCGTGGGAGACCATGCCTCACCACTTCATATGCTCAGCAGGGAAGCCCTTTGCACCAAGGTTCATTGCCTTCCCAGGGATGTCTTCACTTCACTTCATAGGCCAATAGACCAAGGCTTAGGCTCAATTGGAGTATAATTGCATATTCAATGCTTCAGTCCTCACAGTTAGGCAGTCCTTGTGCAATGTTCCTAGTTTTAGCAAAATGCCCTAATTTGGGACTACTGGAGAGCTTCATCAGCTCATTGTTTGCTTTGTGGAAAAGCTCATTATGAAAATAATCACTAGAGGCAAAGGTTTTGCTGTGGCCCTATACAGACCAGCACAGTCATTCCCAGCAACACAAGCTGCCATAAATCCTTTATACCAGCTCTTTATCCCAATAATTATTCATGTGCTGCAGCTCGTCACATCCAGTACCCTGCTTAGAAAAATAGAACTGAGGACCTGGAAGGTGAGAGTTAATGGATTTCATTCACTTGGGAAAAAAAGTATTTTTGTCTTATCAAAGACAGATCACATATTGTCTGGCACGACCACTCTCTGAGAAGCCTCTGTGGCAACCACAGTTCCTTCACAATTGCCCTAAAGCCTCTCACACTCCTGAAGCAAGAATGACACTTTCTAAATGTCTGCCTTTACTGGGCTGCCGAAACTTCATACCTTGAATTTAGTAAGCAACAACCAAAAAACCCAAACAAAACCGAAACAAGCTCTCAGTCCATCCTTTAGTGCAGTGTCTGAGTCAGACCAGGACCTGTGCTGCTGAAGCTGTCCTACCTCAATTCCAGCTGGCTGAGACTCCCTGAGTTGCTCTGGGGCACATTCTGGTGGGGGCTGGCTTCCCTGTGCATTAGGGCTCCCATCCACAACTCCCTTGCAAGGCCCTGCTTAAGGAGCCCACTGCCCTTGTTAAAGCTGACTGAGCCTAGACACAAAACACATTTTCTGTAACTACAGTTTACCTTTGGGACCACTGGTGGGGCATAGGAATGGTCAGCCTCTGGCTGTATTTGTGGCAAGGTTAGACAGATCTTGCCTCTCGGCTCTTATGTTCTTACGAACTCCAGGTAATGACCTCAGCTGAGGGTTGCAGCTGCCAGACATGAGAATGTCTCTGGGGCTATGACACACAAATCTGCACTCCAAGCATTGCTCAGATGTGGAGGCACAGGGAGGACAGGTCTTGGCAACATCTGCACCTGCTCATGAGTAGCTGTCCTCCGGCAGCTCATCCTTCCCATCTGCCGCAAGTGGAAAAGGAACTTGAAGGTGGTGATGACAGGGGAAGAGCAGCTGGCAAGGCCACTTTAGCATGGAGCTGCAGAAATTAGCAAAAGTCTCCTAGATGCTCCTAGTACAAGTGCCTGGCACTGCGCATTCCAGTTCCCACTCCCTCCCTCCCCGTGTGAAGCCATTGACCCACGCCACGCAGGGCTCCTCACCTCCCACCTGCCAGGGTCCGGTGTCTCAATGACATGCCTGTATTTCTTCATCCCTCTCATGGTCCAGGCCCCAAAAGGGCTCTGGCAGAGTCTGCAAGGCCCAGAGCCAGGTACTGATGCAGTTTGCCTGGGTCCAGGTCCAACACAGGCTGGGCACTTGGGCTCCACTGCTTCCTTCAATTCACTTCATCCTACCTTTGCCAGCCCTTCGCTTGTAATCATTAATCCAGACAGTTAAATATCAAGCTGCTGCTCTTGCCCTGTGTCCTGCTGCCACACTGAGCTGTCCCAGCTTGTCTGCCCAAGTCTCCAGCTAGACACCAGGTCTCTCAGTCCCAGCAGGATGAAGGCACTGTCTACGTCATCCATGCTGCACAAGGACAAGCAGCCAAGGCAACCAGCAAGTGCAGCACAGCCACATGTCACGGAAAGGAACATGCTGGCCTCTAATCAGGAACAGTGGGGCTGGCTGAATGAGCAGAAACCTTACCAAACACTAATGGTGCTGGCCACAGCTAGGGGCCTTATTCTCTACAGCAAAGCTGGAGGACTTTCAATGCACAGCCATTAAAACCTGTGAAATGCCCCTGCACTACACTGGGCCACTCTCCTGGTGGGAAGAAAGACACGAACACATGCAGCAGGAAGACTGCTGCATGTGAGCTTGGTAGGGAGGAGATGTGGCAAGATTTGATGCCATGTCTGAGTACAGGGGGAGGAAAGAGACATTTTGTACAATGTGGGTATTCTGCTGTGGAGAAGTATGTTTTACGACGTCCATTACAGGGCTAAGCTGGAAAACGCAAAGTCAAATGAAATCCGGGGCTTGGGGGCCACCCCAAGGCTAAAGGGACATCTAATGTCTTCACATCTAGACTAGAATCCTTTATCATTCAGTCTTCCAGCCTCCAGTCTCCTGCTCTCAGCCTCCAGCCTCTCCTCCAGCACAGCACATAGAAGCAGTATGGCTACCTGCAGTTCTGTCCCTAGCAGGACGCTCTGACACTCAAAGTCTCTCTGCCAAAGTGCCAGTCTTCCATGCAGGACTTTTGCAGGAGAGAGGAAAGAGGCAACCCTAGACAGCTCTGGTGAGGTTTGTATTTCTCAGATGCATCTCTTAATCTTCGTCAGAAGCAGACAAATGTGTGCACCAGGTCTTGGCTTCTTTTTAATTTGAAAGTCTCACGTGCCTCATGCAACTGCTGCATTGCAAGGCATCTGTGTCCAGGTGCACAAGATTCCTCCACTGCAAGCCACTCCTGAGAGCAGGTCCAGCCCATACTCCTTGTGCGGTGCCACGATCACAGCCTTTCCATGATGGCCAACCACAGTTTTGGGGGCAGGGAGGCAGGGTTGCAGCTGACCCAGGTCCTCAGCTGTAGTCTGAGTCTAGAAATGTGCAGGTCTCAGCAGATTGTGGCATGGGAAGTGCAGCCTGATCACCTTGCACTGCTTGGCATGGCTGTAGGGTAAACAGAAGTGCTGGTATGGTCCTGCATTTGACACTGTTGCCGAGATCTGGTTCTGACAGAGCAGAGGGGCTTGACACAGGCTCCAAGAGGGCCCTGCAGTGGAGCAGCATCTGAGCACTGCAGCCTGTCCAAGATGCTGCACAAGGCAAAGAGATGGCAGCAGGAGCTGTGGCTGGGGTGAGAGGGGTCACGCATGGCTGCCAGCCTGGATCTTCATCTCAAGGTAGCAAAGTCTAGAGGGGATGTGACACAGCAGGAGAAGTGCCTCTCATAGTGGCTTGAGAGGAGGGAGCAATGACAGAGGTACCAGATGATGTGTTCTGTGGATGGAGGGGGCTGATTGGATCCCCACACCTTCATCTCAGCCTACAGGGATGTTCTCATTGCTGGAGACACATCTGGATCTAACGCAGCACAATGTCTCTGTGCTGCTGTGGCAGGGTACACCTAAGTCCCTGCCCCACCGGAGGTTTGAATGGAGCGCAAAACAGTTTTCCTCCCCCACTCCACCCCGACCTCTGTCACCGGAGGTTTGAAATGTGGAGTGAAGTAGGTGTGAAGTTCCTTCTCCCACCCCCGTGGGCTTGAACAGGGAAGGAACAAATTGCCCCAGTATATATATATATATATATGGCAACTGGTCACATTGGCTAGTCAGACCTGGAGTCGGACCTTGCAAGAACCTTGAGAGGGACCTCGAGCCGGACCCTGAGGAGCATCTGGACGAACGGTGACAAGAAAGCGCACGGTCCCCGCTGTTGCACCGTCGCATCCTGGCTTCCTGCTGCAGGGCTGCACTGCCGTCGTTCGTGGGAACACCAGAGAGCGCTCCGGCTTTCCCCTGCCTTGCTTCGCCATGGTGGCTTGGTGAAAGCTGTGCCTACAGTCATTTTGGACTTTGGTGGGCACTGGACTACCGTATGACGTTGATCCATCTGCTGGATTGTAATTTGCAACTCTGGACACTGCCACGAAAGAGACTGCCTCTAATTTGTAAGCAGGGCAAAGCTGTTTTATGACCAAACCTTTCCAAATTTTCTGATTTTCCTAAATTACCTAAAAAGCATCCTGGTGAAGATTTTTCCAAATTCATTAGGACCCAGATTTAAACTACTTTGGACGCAGGTTGCAGGCGGGGCTTTTGGAAATCATAAAAACTACATAATTTATAATTCCTGCCTCTTTAATTGCCCACAGTCAATTCAGATACCATGGCAAATAATGAGAGGGCACCAAGCAGCCAGGGTTGGGCTGTGGCTGTCCACAGGGAAAGGCTGGCAGTGTGGTCCAGCCTGTCTGAGAGTGGTTGGACCAGCACAGGAGCAGGTGACAATGGCCATGGCCCTGGCCCCCACCTCACAAATGCTGCTATGCTGAGTGGAACAGAGCAGAGTGGACACTTCCAGTCTGTATACACCATCTCCAGGACCACGTCAGAGCCAAATCTCCTACTGCAGAGAGAGGGCAACTCACTGGCAGAAGTGGCTGGCACAAGGGTCTGAATCTGGTAAATTCTGCTCCCTCCAGACAGGATGACTGTGTCTCCTGTCTCACATAAAAAGAGAGTCTGGTCAGCTCTGGCCATCCCTAGTCACCATCCATATCCCCAGGACTATCCTGTGCAGGAGAGGGAGGTTACATGCCACCAAAACACTGCCATGCTTGGTGCATGAAATAGCTCAATCACATTGGGCTCTTCATTGCATGGACTGCTCAGTTAATGCCTTGTCTTGCTGTTCAATGTCCCTAAGCTAGTGACAGACCAGCTTTGCTCGTTTGCACCCTGTCCTGTGCCACCCTGGCTGTGCACCTGGCCTTGTGCAGGTTGCTGCAGCAGAGGCACATGGAGGAGCCAGGCTGGCTGGCAGCCATGTTCCATCTCCATCCAGGAGCTTCAGCTCTGCTCACAGGCATTGGGAGCAAATGAAGAGTCAGCATAGTGAGCAGATCCTGGTGTCAGCAATGCAGATGACAAATTGCTGTGAACCTGCCAGAAGTAACACCACAGAGGAAGTGTCAGAGGAAAGGCAGCCAGACAGTCCTTGATGGAGTAGGGGGATGGAAACCAGACCAATATCCCCCCAGTCCAATATTCCCCCCAGTCTCACACTGGGAAGAGTGACTAGCCCTTGGTCTCCATGTGGGCCAGGCCAGTGTGGGCTCAGGTCTTATGCCCAGGCACAGAAGCCATCATTCCAGTGTCTGCAGCAGTGTTGCACATAATTGGCAGCTGTCAAGCTTATGAAAAGAAGCTGTCAGCACATCCTCCACAGTTTCATATCTTCCAGGTTAAACAACCCAGGCTAATTTAGGCTTTCACTGTAAGCTTCTTCGCCCAAATCTCCTTCCTAGGCACTCTCATGAGAGTTTTTTCTCACCTTGAAGCTCAAGCTTCTGGCTGGACGCCAATATCAGCACTATCAGGCAGAAAATGAGCCAGATCAGGCCTCTGTGCCCATTTCCACAGGTGCACAATCCCTTCTTCCATGGGAGTCAGTCACCACACAACGGTTTTCAACATGGGATGCAGCACATGCCCAATACCCCCCATTCTTTTTCTCAGTGGGGTTAGCATTCCTGCCCCAGGTTCAGCGCTTGGCATATTTCTCAACTTCACCCTTACTTTTAGAATGAGCAATAAGGAATAAACTTCTTCCCCAGGGGTGCCACAGTGGGCTCTGATAGAGGCTGATTCTGGTTCCCAAGAAAGCCAGTTCAGTAATTGCCATCATTTTTGTGCTCAATGACCATGATGATACTGGATCGATATATCTGTCAGATCCCTTTTTAGCTTTACTAGGCTCTTGGCTTTGACTCCTTCAGGTGGTTTAAATGACCTGGGAAAGGGCTGAGTGGCAATAGTGTTATCAGTGTATCAATACACAGGACACTCACATCTCAGCCACCTTAAGCTGTCTGGTTGTGGCATTGTTAAAAGGGTAGAAATGAACTTGGCAGCCAGGAAAGATGCTAAGCATCTGCAGTGCCACGAATGGTGCTGCACATACACACAGCAAACAATTATTAGCTGTTCCTTACAACAGGAACTAGAAAGAGGCAGAAGAAATAATTGGGCAGCTGGTCTAAACCCAGCAGAATACATTACTTTTGACATGGCACATAATTACATAGCAGAACTCCTGACTTCACAATACCCTGGATAATCAAAAAATCAAATGTATGAAAGTCTGTTTTTGGCCACCACTGAATTTCCCAAACCAATTACACAGCAGATGGTAAAAAAAAAACAAAAAACAAACCCACAGCACCACCAAATGAAAAAGAAAAAAAAAAAAACAGAGGAGGATTGGGAATTATTAATGATTAGCAGAGGAGCCTGCCACACTTCATAAAATTCATGACGTCTCAAAGGGTTGGTATCCACAACCTGGTGATGGATCTGAGCTCATTCCTTGGCTGCAGTCAATGAGGGACTTTCCTGCAGCAGCTTTGTTGAAAATATCTGAGATACCTTTGCCACCTGCTACTATTACCACAAGAGACTGAGGAGTTAATTCTATAGGAATGAAGCAAGATCCAGCAGCCAGCACACAGACGTGGCTGAACTAATGTGAATGAACCCACATAACATACCTAGGACATTATCTTCTGGTGAACAGGAAGCAAGAGGACAGGCAATGCAGGGCAGAAGCTGCAGCAAAGTTGGTGAAAACACACGATGGGAAGTTGTGGGACAACTTGGGAGATACAGGGGCAGGTCTGGCTTTTGTACCCTCCCTAGCCCTTCCCTAGGTGAGCCCACAGCTGTTTGAAGGATAATGCTTACCCGGAGAGGGCCACCCCAAGTCTCAGCAGCAGGTACTGGCTGTTTCCGTGGGCATAATCAGGTCACAAATGGCCATGGGATGTGGCCAGTAGAAGCTGGAGCAGTCAAGATTTCATCCTGGGCAGCATCATTCTGCCACTCTCTGGAGGCAGACACAGGCAGAACAGGACCTGCACAGACTCATTGTGTCAGAAAGAGAGAGCAGGACATGGAGAATTACATGAACATTCATAAACTTGGTGTTTCTTGGGGAAATAATTGCACGAGTAGGGTGTCCCAGGAAGAGATCAGTCACAGAGGTCCAGGATCCCCAGGTGAGGAATTGGCTATCACAGGTCATGTCATGTTAGTTTCTTTCAACACTCATCTAGGGCTAGTTAGGAGCTGACCAAGGCTTCCATGCACCCATTGCAGGCTTTGTTTAGTCAATAACGTTTATGCACAACAAGGTATGGGCAGTTTCTGCACAGGCATATCCTAAATCAGCAGAGTCACTCAGCCAATCTGATGCACAGCAGTCAAGCAGCCAAGGTGGCTCTTGTGCTCATTGCCTTCATGTGGCTTTTGCTCATGGGCCAGCTTGTCCTAGCGAAGAGAAGTGAAGCATAGCCACAAGTGCCAGATGCAGATGGGTGGGAGGGGTGGAGAGGAAAAGCGTCCTTGAGGGGGTGTTTAGGGGAGAGCTGGCTGCCCACTGGGACTTATAGAGCCTCTTCCAGTAGGCAGGGAGAGGAATGGACCTGAGGCAGGAAGGGCTGTGGGACTGGCAGCCCTAGCTGCAGAGGCGAGGACAGGATCTCAAGCCTGCTGTGGGATTTCCCTGTTGAACTCCAGGCACAAGGTGCTGCAAGGCAGATAATGCAGTTCAGATGTATTAGTTCCTGATCTGTGATCACAGATTGCATTTTGCCTGGCTGAAGCCCCAAAATGTTCCAACGATGACGGAATATGTGTCCAGCCTGAACCCACAGATGGAAATGTTCTCCTCCACTCCCAAAGCACACCCTGCCTCTCCCTGTGCACATCCCCAGAGCAGTGCACAAGGGATGGGATGGCACTGGAGAGAGATGGTTGCTAAGCTCCACTCCAGGATTGCCCTGAGTGGCACAGCGTGTCCCTTCTCGTGTCCAGGACAACTGGTCTGAGGGATGTACAAAGCTTAGGATGCCACTCAGCTAACAGCAGTGGCCAGGGGTGGACAGACAGAAACTTCCACTGATCACAGCGTGATTTTCCTCTTGTGTGAGCAGCCTGGAGCCTAGGGAAAGGACACAAACTCCTAAATCCCTTGAAAGTGGCTTTGGGGGAATGCAGAGTAAACTGTGCCACTGTGCTAAAGGACATCTGTTTCCCCTCTCAAACAGCTGAGCTTCCAAAAGAATGTCTTTTAGAAGTTACTATGTTGCTTTCACCTGACCACACCTGTGCAGACCACAATCCTGCTAGGCAAACCAGGGAGTGTTGAGTAACTACTACAGCCGTGGGGCAGCTGGAGAGGTTCTTATCCTGCCATCGGTGAGCAAGTAGGCAATGTGTCAGTGCTCAAGACGTGCTCCAAAGGCTGTGGGATGTGTAGCAAGAACATACTGAGAAATGTCCAGTAAATCATGCAAACGTGTGCATGTTCACGTCTGTAATATGTGTATGTAGCTGTATATAACACATGTACGTTATAGCAGGAAGCAAACAAAGTCGTGGTGCTGACAACTGGAGGTGAAGTAGCAGTTTAGTATGCAGGTAAAACTCCTCTACTAAAATGCAAACAAAACAATTTCTAGAAGTCAGCTATGGACGAAAGCATTGGACAAAAGCAGTGATTCAGTGTATGAAAGGAAGGACCTAACTTAGGCCGTTTGAGTTAGTGCAACAGTATGAGGAGAGGCTGTTTGACATCACCACACACAGCTGCTCATGGCTGCCTGAGCAGAGGACCCTGTGCCGAGAGCTGTGTGGGGTGAACCAGGTGTCCTGCTTTGGGTACAGCAAGGGAACAGATAGTGCTGGCCCGGTGGCCAGAAGCCCTTAAAGGTCCCGGAGACTGACGCCTCCATTTGCACAGTCCCTTGTCACTCTTCACGCATCAGTGCCAGCACAGCAGGACAGAGCATGCAGGCAGCAGCCGCGAGATGCTGAGAAAGCATCCTGGTGCAGTGGGATGTGCTTTCACCAGGCGTACCACCGTGGGACATGCTGTCATGGGAGGTACTATGGAACATGTGGCTGTGGGACCTGCTGTCGTGGGACATGTGGCCCTTGATGCCAACCCGCAGAGGGCGGGAGCCATGGGCCTGCGGAACAAGACAAGGGGACGAGGGGAGCCGCAGGGGAACAGGCCATGCAGAGAGGGCTGTTGTGTAACGAAAGACTCTCGGACGCACCGCCTGAGGGACGGCTGGACGAGGAGAGTCCAGGCTGGGCGTTAGTGACGGGGCGGCGCAGGGTGGCTCTGCTGCTGGAGGTGTATGTCGAGGGGCACTGGGGGCTACTAGGCGACCACCAGGGATTACTGGGAAGTGACACAGGGTACCGCACTGATGGTTGCGAGGGTACGGCTAGAGGTGGGGGGCAGCGCTGGCGGTGTGAAGGGTACGGCACTGGCCAGCAGCGGTGGTTTTCGGCGGATCGGCTCAGGGGGCGGCGCTGGCG
>VWZI01011975.1:247100-268611 GCA_013396835.1 Psilopogon haemacephalus
CCGAGCCGGGGTCGGGGGTCGAGGGCTGGGTCGGGGCGGCGGACCTGGAATCTCTCCCGATTCCCGGGGGCCCGGCGGTGGCGCGGGGTGGGCGCTTCCCCGGGCGCACGGACCTGGGCGATCCGCCGCCCTTTGTCGGACCCCGCTGTGGCATGGAGTCCCTCGCCGGACCTTCTCCTTGTCTGGCCCCGGCCCCGGCATCGCCTTGGCCGCGACCCTACGGGATCTGGCTTGGCCCTTGCGGTCCCGGGGCAGCCCTCAGTGTCTCCAGGCAAGCCGTGCCCGCGTCCGTGCCGTGTCCTCTCCCCGAGGAATAAGGTGCGATGGTGCGGAGGACATCGATCTTCCCGGGGACACCCAGAGCCGCCGCCTGCGGCTCTGTCTCCCGAAGCCTCCCACCTGAGCCGGGCAGTGCGGGAACGCGAGTCAGTGGAGGGTCTCCTGTCTCCCGTTCCTGCCCCTCAGCAGCGAGTCCCGAGTGCATCAGTGCCCCTGCTCGGGGATGCTCCGGTGCTGTCGGCTGACTCTGAGCTGGCCCTTTGCTGCCAGGTTCCCTGCCCACCTTCCTGCCGTGCTGTCTCTGGGCCAGTGCTTGCTGAGACGCTGAGGTCTGTCGCACCCAGGGTGCCGCTGTGCTTTCTACCTTTGACTGTCTGAACGATCCGGTGTCAGTGGCAGCCGTCTGCTGTCTGTCTGCTCCTTGTCAGGTCACTGATCTACTCAATGGAATTGCGAGTATCGGACATGATCTGCCGTGTTTTCAGTCTCCTTGTAAGATGTTCTCCAGGGTCTGACGGATTCAGGAACAAATGCCACCAGGGTTATTAAAAAGGGGTCGCTTATTTTTAGATGTGCAAGCAGATGCTCTCCTCCCTGCTGCAGGGCTAAGTTGGGCAAACATCTGGGTGCCCTTGAGCAGCAGCCCCAAGGACACAGGCTGAGGGACAGGTGAGGTTCCCCTCTCCGGAGCCACAGCAAATGGGGAGGGCTCTGCCCCATCTCTGTGCAGCCCCCCATCTGCCAACAGATATGGGGCATCTGCAAAGCCAGGACACATGGCAGACCCAGTCCAGTGCTCATGGGCCAAGTCTCCTGCTGCCCAGCCTCAGAGGGACCAAGTCTTCTCATCTCTTCAGCAGACCTCCAAGGAATGCTGTGCAACGCCAACAGCACAAAGGGTGTGCCATACCTTAAGGAAGTGATTGCTCTTTCTCTGGTAGTATCCATTTCTTTAGTATGGCTTTAATCAAAAATGCAGCTGGATAATTTATAAATGATGCAGCATCATTAGCAATTAATGCATTGGCAGGGTTAACCATGGAATGCTTTTCCCTGAGAGCCCTGCAGGGTGTTGTAGCATCTTGGCTTTCATAGTTGGCTTCAGAGAGTACGTTTTCTGCAGCCCTTGCATTCACAGATCTTTATGACAACAACTCTGGCATGAAACTGCTCTGACCTCAGCTGCAGAGCAGGCTGGAGAATGTTAGGCTTAACTTGGGCACCATATGCAAAGCATTCTGTGGTGTGGGCTGTCTTGTCATAAAATTTCAGTCAAGTCTCATCTTCTGTATCCTTGGGACTGAACACTAAGTGATGTTTCTAGGGTCAATTTCTCCAGTTCTGACTTGTGAAAATTCTCATCCTGTGTATTCTTGCCAGATGTGCAAATCCTGTGTACTCAGAGCTGTCTTTTCCACAATTTGCTGTCCTGCAGACTGACCAAGGCATATTCATTTCTCTAATGAAAAACTGAACACCTGCAAGTCTTGCAGGTTCAGATCTGATTGCCTGGAGCCTGCACAAAGCATAGTTACACTGCATGAGGTCTGAGGCACTGACTAACCATATGCACTGTGCCTTTGCCGAGACCCTTCTGCCCTCTCACCCTCCCTTCTCTCCACTTGGAAAATTTGAGGGTTGCCTCTGAGTGTAACAGCAGATCATGCTGGCTTTGAATCTTTGCAGTCTGATGCTAGGGTGGTGTCCCTCTAGTATGCTCTTCTACTGCCAGTGAGTGAAGGCCCCTATGTGGGGCCTCTGCAAGCTCTGGTGAAGCACAGTTCAACGTGGGCCCTGCAGCACAACTCAAATCAAGGAGTGACTCAGCCCTAGGGCCGTATCTTGGCATCCTCAGTGTGAAAACCCAGGCTGGGCTAGGCTGGGCTCCTTGCAGAAGCCAAGAAAATTCTTGTGCAGAGCAAGGAGCCTGCCACAAGTTCCATCCATGGACTTCTGCATCGCAGAGATGTCAGACCCTGCCTTTCATTTCCTCACATACACTTAATGGTTGGAAAGTGTAACAGCCCTTTTGGGCATGGTCAGTCTTCTTCTTGTTCTATTAGATGTAAAAAAAATCCCTAATTTATTTCTGTAGATGCATCCTGTGAAGCAGCAGGTCCTGTTCTTGTCCTGGGGCCAGCTGGCAGGTTCTGGTTCACATCCATCACAATAAGTTCATGAGTTCCAAAGAGGAGAGAACATCAGTGCTGCTGATTAGGAGCAGTTCATGGCTCATGTTAACTCCTGAGCCATGCTGTGGCTGGTTCAAACCAAAGCAGTTCCCAGGGGCAGCTGCCATTCTATGCCACCAAATTCCTGGGCTATTCCTGACGCTTTTGCTAATGTAGATAGTCCTTATGCTTAGATGGTACGTCCTTACAGCTTAGATGATAGCCATCCAGCAGACTTTCAGACTGGCTGTGGATGGAGCAGAAAACCAAAGCACATCCGTTGGGAGCTTTGCTGTGCACAGAAGACACTTCCCCTGGTCAGGACTCAGGTCTGAGGTCTGCAGCCAGGTTCAGCTCATTTTGCTGTTGGGAGATGAGGGTGTGATGGTGAGGACCTGTCTCAGAGACACCATCTCAGGTGGATGAACCGGATTCCCGTGGGGAAAACCCCATGGGATGAAGGGTGTTTGACTGTATCTTTAAATCCTTCAGTTTCCCTGCCTCCTATTCTGAAAGAGAAGGTGCAGCATTCTGTGATGTCCTTGTTCTTTTTGTCTCCAATGACCACCTCTTGGTGACACGGCAGGCTTCTCTTGGGGATGCACTCAGCTACAGTATCTCTATGAGAACATTTTATCTGGGCTCAAAGGGGAACCCTCCTATGTGTCTTAACTGCCCGTGGCACACCACAACCCTGGATTTCTCTCAGTGGGAATCACAGCCTTGTCCTGGTTCTATCTGGAGCGGACTACATTCAAATTTGATAGGACAAGAGGAAATGTCCTTACATTGCACCAGGGAAGGTTTAGGTTGGACATGAGGAACAATTTCTTCCTTAAAAGGATTGTCCAGCCCTGGAACAGGCTGCCCTGGGCAGTGGGGAAGTTGGCATCCCTGGAGGGATTTAAAAGCCATGTAGATGTGGTGCTGAGGGACGTGGTTTAGTAGTGACCTGACAGTGCTGGGTTAATGGTTGGCTTCAGTGATCTTAAAGGTCTTTTCCAAGCAAAATGTTGCTACAATTCCATGATTTTAAATGTGAATTAAAGCTGACATTTCCTTGTCATTCTGAGGCGATTTGTGGTGGTGAGGTTGTGGTTGGCAGTTGTCTTTTTTTCTTTTTCTCAGGTGCCCTCTGGGGCTCTCTTTCTATCTACATAAATCACAATGTTGAATCTGTGCTACCCAAGCAGCTTGTAGAACAGCATTGACTTGTTAACAGGGAGAGAGGGCACATGAACAGCAGCCTCACCTGCTCCTGTGTCTAGCTTCCAGACAGAATTTGACTTTGTCTGCAGGTCTGTGTACCTGTGTAGGATCCTGCCATGCTCTTCGTGCTGTGAAATCTCAGGACGGGGATAGTGCAGACCATGGGCCAACCAGGCCAACTTTCTGAAGGAGAGCAAGAGCTGAGCATTGCTGCTGGCTTTGCAGCCAATGGCATCGCACTACTGGGAACGTCAGCCTTGCACTGGGTTTTCTTCCCAGCTCTGGAGGAAGGAGTAGTGCCAGGCAGATGAGATCGCCAGATTGAATTGCATAGTGTGTTTATTCCAAGCTGCCCCATTTTCCTGTCACAGTTGATATATAAATACTGTATCTGAAACTGCTTCCTACGCAGTTCTGGGTGGTGTGCCAGGCATTCGTGATGTGTACATCCAGGGGCAGCCCCGGAGCTTAGAGGAGCCTGAATTTACCATTGAAGAACTGCATTCATGTAGGATTTTGGGGGACTTTCTGGACCCGACAGAAAATAGGACTTCCTTGCCAAGAATCTACCCCTGTGCCGAGGCTGAGCAGGAGCATGTCGTGCCAGGCAGCCCCTCCATCTTCTGCTCGTGCTGGAGCTGAATGAAATAAACTTTCCTGCAGATGAACATCTGAGCAGCAGCAAAGGTACCTCAGACCTGCAAGCAGGTGCCCTCGTGAAGAGCTGATATGAATGTCTCTCATAGCAGAGTCTCTGCAGTGCCCTGAGACATGCTGCAGGGACTTGTCTTCTCATGTGATTTTCAGCTGCAGGGCCTCATTAAATTGCCATTTCTGTCCTTTTTTTGCTCAGGACAGGCCTTCATTCATTTCTGGTTTTTATGTCTGCAAGGTGGAAGGAGCCTACTAGGGGCCCTTCATGTCTGTAACTGGGTCTGCCAGCCTGGGCACATGGTTGGCATTGTGAATCCCCTTGAGGTGGGACACATGTTATGAGCAGCAGGTTATGTCTGCCACCATAAGTCCTTGAGAGAGAAGCCAGTGAGATGCCTCGTGAGCCTGTCTTCCTTCCCTGCTGCAGAATACTGCAGAGGGTGAGGTGTGCAGCTGCTGAGGCCAAGGGGTGGCTGCCCGGGCACAAGGAAGCTCTGTGACACATCCCCACCCCACATCAGCCTGAGAAGCACTGTGCCCTGCATCTTTGGCTGCTGGCAGAGGCTCATCCTTGTGCCCGGACTGTGTCAGTCATCCTCTCCAGGGATAAATTTGCTCTGCAACCCTGGCCAATGTGCTGCCACAGGCAGATGTTGAAGAGGCCCCTCCTTGTTGGTGTGCAAGGGCAAATGCCTGTTCTGAGACATCTTCTTTTGCCTCTTTCCTCTGCCTTGCCTCGGTCCATCCCTGGCTCACCTAGACAGGCCACCGTCCCCTGTCAACGTGACTGTGACGCAGCTGAAGGCAAACTCTGCCACAGTCTCTTGGGACGTCCCAGAAGGAGACGTGGTCATCGGCTATGCCATCTTACAGCAGGTATCCAGGCTCTGTTTCTAGATTCTCTCTCACTAATTGCTAGCATGCTGCTATATCAGCCCTGTTCCTGCAGTTCTGAGTTCCTCTGGCACCTGTATGAAGACACCTCTACTGTTGAGCAGCCCTTGCTTGGGCACCCTGTCTGAGCCACCCATCCTGGTGGGAGGCAGCAGACCACAGGTGGCTGTCCCTCCAGCAGCTTCCCTGTTACCTCTGGATGAGGATGGTATTCCAGCCATGACATAACCCTTCTTTGCTTGCCTTGCTCTGCCTCCACAGCCCCAGATGATGGTGGCTTCTCCAGGGAGGTGCCTGGCACTCGTGCCACACGGGGATGCTGCATAGCAAAGTACTGTCCAGCCTGTCCCACCCCAGGGGTGGATGGTTGCCTGGGAAGGGAGGAGTGAGGGCAGTGTGCCCAGCACAGCCCCGCAGAGCAGGGCCTGTGGCTGGTAGAGCAGGGAGCAGCCTCCTGAGGATGACAGCTCTTCACTCCAACAGCGGCAAGACGGACAAATGCAGCGCTTCATCCGGGAGGTGAACACCACCAACCGGGCCTGTGTGCTGTGGGACTTGGCGGAGGATGCTGACTACATCATCCAGGTGCAGAGCATTGGCCTCTATGGAGAAAGCCAGGCCAGTAAGCGCGTCCACTTCCGGACCCTGAAGGAGACCGACCGCCTCCCTTCCAACAGCTCCAACCAAGGTGAGGCATCTCCTTAACACTTGCCCTGCTGATGCCCCAGCCACGGTGAGGCAGCTCCTTAACACTTGCCCTGCTGATGCCCCAGCCACGGTGAGGCAGCTCCTTAACACTTGCCCTGCTGATGCCCCAGCCACGGTGAGGCAGCTCCTTAACACTTGCCCTGCTGATGCCCCAGCCAAGGTGAGGCACCTCCTTAACACTTGCCCTGCTGATGCCCCAGCCAAGGTGAGGAAGCTCCTTCCTATCTGCCCTGGTGCTGCTGGTAGGGCTACACTTGGACGTCTCCACAGCACACAGGCGGGGATCCAGCAGCCAGCAAGGAAGGTACTGCGTTAGCAAGCAGGCTGCATGGGACACAGGAGGTCATAATGGGTAGAAGGGTTGTACAGCTGCTGTTTTTCCCATTATAATGTCCACAAGCCCTGGTTTACAGCCCTTCTGTCCCAGAGCACAGCACCTTATTCATCTAAGCAGTCTGTGGACGGCACAACTGCTACAGCCCACCTCAATCCTGCCCATAGGAAAATTCTGGACAGGCTTTCAGATCTCCCAGGCTGCAAGCTACCAAAGGACAAACTACAGAGCTTCACAGTTTCCCTTCCTACTCAGTCCATGTTGGGCCTTCTTGCCTTGAGGTTACCTATATGCTGTCCCATGAGAGATCATCCAAATACAGATGATCCAAAGACAGATGATGCCCAGAGGTTCCATTGGGCACAGAAGTCTGTCTGAAGTGCTAGGCATAAAAAGGAGGCTTTTTATAGAGTATAACAGGGCAAGCAGATGGCTTACTTTCTTCAGTGCTTTTGCATTCAACTCAGGACTTCCCTAACTTGCCCTGCTCCCCACATGGAGAGTAACCTCAGTGATTAGTCCCACGCCTTCTGCTGTCCCTACTGGAACCCAAACAAGCTGTTAGAATCCCTGGCTGCCTTTGGTAGTGATGATAAGTTATCTGATGCAGGAAAGCTGCAGGCTGCTTGTCTTCTTCCTGGCCACGATGTCATTCCATACCCGTCCTTGTTTAGCAGAGGTGGGCCTCTCTCCTCTGGAGCTCTCTCTCAGATCCCTAGAGCTCTCCCTCAGATCCCCAGGTGTTGCTGGTCCTGAAGTAGGTTCTAGTGGTATGGTATCTGCTGCTAGTCCTGCCTGGGTTCTCTTCTCTGCAGGTGATATCACCATGGAAGGGCTGGACAAAGACAGGCAGCTGCAGACAGGGGAGATTATCATCATTGTGGCTGTGCTGCTCATGTGGGCAGGTGAGTGCCACCAGCAGTGATCCAGCACACTGGGGCATAGGTGCAGTCCAGGGTCTGCAAAGAGGATGGGGCTCAAGCATATTGGTATGGGTCTGTCAGCCATTCCAGTAACTCCACTGAGTTTCTCTAGAAGCTTGAGCCAGTGAGGTAAAAGGAGCAAGCACAGTCACTCAGCAGTGATGATCTGGAGTATGTGGGCTGGCTGGTCTGACTGCTGGGCAGGAAGAGCATGAGATATATGTGGGACAGGGTGGAAATATTCCAGCTGACATGAACCATCATGTAACTTGGGCCTTTTTTGGCTTGTGTGATGTCTGATAACATTGCTGTACTGGCTGGGAGGGACTGTGCCTCAGTCTGCTACAGCTGTGGGATGGGTGACGTGTTGCTACCCAGCAGCCTGTTAAAGCCAGAGCAGGTTGTCCTTGGAGCAAGAAAACCTTGGAGAGAACAGTCAGCTCCTGACTGGTCACATGCAGCTGCTGCAGATGGAAAGTCATTGTCCCCTGCTCCCTTCCCAGTAAATGCCAGGTTTCTAATGGCATCTTGCAGGCATCTCTCCATGCCCTGGCCTTGAACACTTTCCTAGTGCACTGAAAGAAAGCACAAGATGGTTGCTGCAAGCTTAGCCCTCGTGTAGGCTGGTGTGTCAGTGCCAACAGGGAGAGATCAGCCTAGACTGTGGGTGGCTGTGACAATGCTCTGTTCCTCCACTGAGTTCAACACATCTGGTGATGCCAGTTCACAGCACCGCTCCAGAGTCCCACATCCAGGGTCCCCAGATGTGGGACATGTGCTGCCTGTGATAGGTGCCATAACATCATGGCAATGACCAGCCTCGTGGCTGGATTGCAGGACAGGACAAAGCCAAGGCTGGGCTATTGTGAGGGTCACAAGTACTGGGCTATTAACTTCAGTGCCTCCCAGGAGGTACTCAGAAACCCACTCAGCTGCTCACTGGCCTCATGGGCTGCCCCTTTCCAAGTGCCTCAGTATCTGCTTTTGGCCTCAGAGCCCTGAGCTGTGGGCACCTCACACCTCACTTATGCCTCAATGCCTTCAGGCATGTCCATGCCTCATCTGCCCAAGGACACTGGCCTGGCCACACATGCAGAAGTGCCTGGGATGGCCCAGCCTGACACAGATGGAAGAGTTGGGTGACCAGCACCCCAGGGTGTCCTGGTGCTGACTGCTCTCCATCCAGGGTTCTGTGGGGAGGGGGGGCAGGGCACAGCCAGTTTGAGGGAGTCCTTCATCCCCTGTCTTTCACAGCGGTGATCGCCCTCTTCTGCAGACAGTATGACATCATCAAGGATAATGACTCCAATAACAACAAGGAGAAGACAAAGCCGTCCTCAGAGCACAGCACGCCAGAGCGACCTAGTGGAGGGCTGCTGCGGAGCAAGGTGAGCGAGGAGGGCTGTCAGGTGGGATGCTGTGTGACGTCTGCTGTGGCTTGCTGTCTGGGCAGGTTCTGTCTCTCTCCAGAAACAAATACACCCCAGCTCATGCTCACCTATAACCGGGGGGTTTAGGGTGCAGTGAGCCTTAGTATCCCTGAGGCAGTGTCTGCACCCCATGAATAATTGCAGAAGACGCACTGGAAGAGATAGCAGGATCTGTCAGCTGGTATGGCTCTCACATCACAGAGTCTGTTTCCTGTCACAGCCTCTCCAAGGCTGCACCTCTGCTCCTCTTCTGCATCCAGTAGACAGGTCTAACTCTTGACTCTTCAGGACAAATTAGGCAGCTTTTTTTATGGTTTCTGTACTTTCTCTTGCTGCTCACTTCCTGCCTTCACTGAGACCTGCCCCAAGCCATCACCACACAAGTCCTTCATAGGAAGGACCACAGAGCCCCTTCCTCACTCTAATGAAGATACTGTTCTGTTCTGGGGATAGGGAGGGAGCAGCAGTTCCATCTAGCAGCACTGCACACTTCTGTGCTTTGTGAATTCTCTACCCAATGGCAGATATTCTCCTACCTCCTCTCTTTCATTTTCTGCTCTGACTCTGCTCCTGTCCAAGGACATCAGGTGTAGAGTAGACCAGGTAGAAGTTCCCAGCCATCTGTAAGTCACGGAGGCTGACGAGTGTGGGACGGGGGTATGGTTTACCCAGGAATCCTCAAGGACAGCAGTGAGCAGAAAGGCTTCCTGGAGAGGCAGATGTGTGGTTGAAGGGGCTCACGAGCTGCAGGTGATGGAACTGAGCTGCCAGAGCCCTTGTGCCAAGAGAGCCCATCTGTGCCAAAGGATGGCATTTCAGGTCAGCTCCCTCCGTCTGAGAGAAACGCTGAAGCTGGGTCTCTGATCCAGCTCACCTACCCTCATCTCTGGGCAGAGGCTAAGCTCCAGCCCTTCTGCAGAGGAGATCTGCTGCTGTCGATGCTGGGGAGGTTGGGGATGCGCCGTGGGTCTGCATCCCAGGGGCTTCGCAAAGCGGAGCTTTACAGCAGGCGTTTCTCTCGCAGAAGAAGTCTCCCTCGGTCAATATAATCGAGGTATAAGCGCAGCACCGGCTCCGCATCCGTGGTCCTGGGCATCCTGCCAGAGCCAAAGCAGGCCTTGGAAGAGGAGGCAGCAGGCACCCGGCTGGAACTCTGCATGCGAAGATCTGCGTATCCGAACTTAGGCTTCCCCGAGGGACCTGCACGGAGCCGGCTCCCAGCCGTGCATGCAGCACACGGCCCTGCCCACCCCGCACGCCTGGCCCCGCTCCCTTGCCACTGCGGAGCAGAGGGAGGCTGGGGGTGATTCCCAGGGAGCAGATTGGGCTGGCTTGAGGGCAGGCAGCGTCCCTGTGCACCAGCTCGGCCAGGGGCCTGAGCGCAACTGCGTGGCAGCGGCTGCCTGCCCTGCAGCCCTCCTGGAGCAGCTCTTGCTCTCGGCCCCGCTGGCTGCTTACAGAGCAGGAGCTGCTCCCCTCCTGGCCCCACGGCTCAGTCGATGGGGCAAGGGTAGACGTCGGCCTCAGTGCTGCCAGGGATATCACGGCCAGGCGACAGGAGGGTTTGTGAGCCTGGGCCCGGAGTGGATCCCTGCTGAGAACTGGGCTCCACTGCACCCCATTATTGCCGTGCAGGGACCTCAAGGCCTCTCCTAGCTGCGGGGGATAAAGACACGAACAAGCATGAGGAGCTGCCACAGTGCCTGGCCAGCATTGCGAGCCTGTGGGCAGGGCAGGGAGTGCTGGCAGGAGCCATCCCGTGGGGTGGAGTGAGCTCTACAGGGCCATGGGAGCCAACAGTGCCTGAGTGTGGATGCGGCTTTGCTGCTTCCCTAATGGGGCTCAGTCCTGACACAGTGTGGGGTGCCTAGCACTGCCTGGAGGGCAGGATGAGGCCAGCAAGGTCTTGGTGGGCTCAGTCCTGACACAGTGTGGGGTGCCCAGCACTGCCTGGAGGGCAGGGTGAGGCCAGCAAGGTCTTGGTGGGCTCAGTCCTGACACAGTGTGGGGTGCCCAGCACTGCCTGGAGGGCAGGGTGAGGCCAGCAAGGTCTTGGTGGGCTCAGTCCTGACACAGTGTGGGGTGCCCAGCACTGCCTGGAGGGCAGGATGAGGCCAGCAAGGTCTTGGTGGGCTCAGTCCTGACACAGTATGGGGTGCCCAGCACTGCCTGGAGGGCAGGGTGAGGCCAGCAAGGTCTTGGTGGGCTCAGTCCTGGCACAGTATGGGGTGCCCAGCACTGCCTGGAGGGCAGGGTGAGGCCAGCAAGGTCTTGGTGGGCTCAGTCCTGACACAGTGTGGGGTGCCCAGCACTGCCTGGAGGGCAGGATGAGGCCAGCAAGGTCTTGGTGGGCTCAGTCCTGACACAGTATGGGGTGCCCAGCACTGCCTGGAGGGCAGGTTGAGGCCAGCAAGGTCTTGGTGGGCTCAGCAGGATGTGTGCTGCAGAGCTCATCACCACTCTGGGGACGACCTCAGCTTTTGACAGTGTCACATCCTGCTCCTGGCTCCTTCTGCATGGCCACTGTGGATGCTCCCTCTCTCCTGGTGTTTGCCCTAGGCTGGCTGATGTGACACAGAGCTGTTGGAAAAATGCTGGCCCCAAGTGCCCAGAGCTGGTGGATCACTGGCTCACTCTTATGTGTCCACTTCACCTGCTCAGTGAGGACAATGTGGGCCTTCGACGCCCTGGGGCTAGTGACTGTCTGGTGGTGATGCCTGGATGGTGCTTGTTTGCCCCCCAGAGCCTGCAGGCAGCAGTCTCTGACTGAGTACCTGCTCTGTGCCAGAGGCTGAGGCCAGGCTCAGGCATTCCTCTTGCAGTGGTGAGGGAAGAGGGTGATGTGAGGAGGCTCTGCTGCAGAGATAGCAGCTGCTGCCCTGGCTGCTGCTCTCCCACCGTGCTCTGCTCTGTAGCCTGTCACCGAGCTGGGGTGCTGACTCTGCAGCCCTGGACTCAAGCATCACAGGATCCAGTGTCTTCCAGGAATAAACCTCCCAGTAAAGCACTTTCAGCACTCTTCCTTCCAGGTGCTGCTCAGCTCTTGCTGCAGGATGAGGTGAGGATGGGACAGGATAAGGGACTCCCTGTGGCAAGGTCTTTTCAATAAAAGCATCCTGGCTCAAAGGCAGCATCGCCTCTAGGGTGTTGTGTTTGTGCTTCTGTGTAGCAGCACTTCTTGAACACACGTGTCTGGCACGTAGGAGACGTCCTTGCTGTGTGAGAGCTGCAGGTCTTCTGAGGATGTCCTGCACCCCTCCAGCCCTCAAGGGAGGACCAGTGCTGCAGCTGGGCCATGTCATGCTGCTGGTCAAGCTGCAGTTACAGCACTGAGGATGGCATCACAGCTGTGTTCTCTGCACAACAAAACAGGCTGCAGGGAACAGAGTCAGCCAGGGCCAGAGTCCATCAAGCTGCTGGCTAGAAGGGGCTGTGCTGCTCCCTGATCAGGTGAGAAGTGGGATACTTGAGGAGCAAAGCACCGTGGTGGCCGGGTACAGGTGCTGCTGGGCTGTAACTTAAGCTGCATGGAGCCCAACAATAGCTCCAAAAAAACAAACCACCTTCTTTTACAGCCTAACTTCTGGGTTTTTAAGGCAGTACATTAAAAAAAAATGAGGGCTACCAGAATGCCAGCCTTTCCCCAAGCCTCACCAGAGTGCCAGCCTTCCCCACAGCACCTGCCAGCACCAGCAGCTGGGAAATGGGCTCTGCCAGCCCAGGCCATACTCAGTGAGTCCTGCTCCACTGGGGCTGTCAGTCCCACCAGCCTCAGAAGAAGAGACAGGGGAGATGTGCTGCAGTGTGACGGAAACACACAAGCAATGTCTCCACCTGGCAAGCAGCTGCGAACTGCTACTTGGAGGAACCAGACATCCTGCTGGCTGCAGCCTCCCCTCTGCTGTCTGGGGAAGGAGACCAAGGGCATGGCATACCTGTGTCTCCAGACCACAGTCAGGCATGCAGCAGGACAGAGGCACCCCAAAGCAGAAGGAGGCACATGGGGAGAGGTTGAGACCTGCTGGCAAACAGAGGCTTGTGTCCTCCCTGACTGGCCTCAGCATGGCCAGTCCCTGGTGGGCCAGATGACATTTGCAGCGCTCAAGACACATGAGCACAGCCCGGACCAGCACCCCCCATGTAAGGGCCACCCTGGGCCCCCACAGCCCTCAGCATAGGGAGGACCCACCTAAGGGCCACCCTGGGCCCCCACAGCCCTCGGCATAGGGAGGACTACTCCCTCACACTAGCAGGTGAAGATGTGGGAGCTCCAGGGCAGCCACAGGCTCTGTGAGCTCAAGGCACAGCCCAAGAAGCTTCACTGCAGAAAGTACAGGAGATACAGCACCTTGCACACTTGTTCCTGGTAACCCATCAAACCCAAATGGCGACAGTAAAAAAATTCAGTTTATTTCCCTATAAAGGCAGAGCTTTCCTTTAAAAACCAGCTCATCTCACTCGTGAGAAGGTGTGGGGCTGAACTGCAGGGGAAAGGCCTTCCTCACTCCTCCAGCTTCCTGAGAGTCATGCATGCTGAGCAAGTCCTCCACCACCTCCAGGGGCTGCTCAGAACCAGCTGGTCACCAGTTGCCACCACGAAGAGCAAGGCAGGAGGGCCGAGTGAGGCAGGGCACACGCAGTAGCAGGAGGTGCACTTGGGGTGACTCTGCCTGAGCTGGGAGTGGGCAAAGTGGGGAGTGCTGCTCCACCAGTCTGAGCAGAGCAGGGAGCGCTGGTCCACCAGCCTGAGCAGGGAGTGCTGCTCCACCAGCCTGAGCTGGGAGTGGGCAGAGCAGGGAGCGCTACTTCACCAGCCTGAGCAGAGCAGGGAGCGCTACTTCACCAGCCTGAGCAGAGCAGGGAGCGCTGCTCCACCAGCCTGAGCTGGGAGTGGGCAGAGCAGGGAGCGCTGCTCCACCAGCCTGAGCAGAGCAGGGAGCGCTGCTCCACCAGCCTGAGCTAGGAACGGGCAGAGCAGAACAGGGAGAGCTGCTCCACCAGCCTGAGCTGGGAGTGGGTAAAGCAGGGAGCGCTGCTCCACCAGCCTGAGCCGGGAGTGGTGAGCAGCTGCAGCTTGAGGCGGTTCATGCGGGGCAGGGCGCAGGCGTTACAGGCTGTGCACTGCATGGCAGCGGTGCCAGCAGGCCCCAAGCCTGGCGGGCAGTGCCAGGGGTGGGCAGTGCCAGGGGCGGGCGCTGTCTGGCCTGGGGGCAGGCACAGGGTGAATCCTGAGTGGCTGGTCCGTCGTTGCGAAGATTTAGCTTATGCCAGGAGCCTCAGGGCCAGCAGTCCTGAGGCCAGCTGTAGGGAGGTCTCCAACCCCTCCTAGCCCCCTCCAGCCATCTGGGAGTTGTCCCAGATTGTAGCACAGGAGCTGTGCAGTAGGAGAGCTTGCTCTGGGCACAAGAGGTGCTGACCCTGAAAAGCGGGATGAAAGAAGACCATGAAGTGTGTGGTTTGGAGCCCAGCATAGCCTGGGAAGGGAGGCAGACCTCCTCTGGTGAGCCACCAGCCCCCTCCTGCTGCAGGACATGCTGGGAATATGGCAGCTCAGCACTGAAAGAAGAAACTTACCTGCTGGGCTGTGGGCTCCCCTCCCCAGCTCCTCTATGCTGCTTTGGAAGAGAACAGAGCATCCATCAGACACCAAGCAAGGCCTGCTCAGATGCATGGTGCAGCAGTATCAGGCACTTAAGAGTGCAGAAGCTCAGTTGCCACCCTAGCCCTAACCCTAACCCTAACCCTTTCCCCACTCCAGCCCATCCTGAGACTGCAAAGCCACATCTCCACCCCATCAGGAGCTCGCACATACAAAGAGCTGCCACTTCAGAAGGCCCTTCACAGACATTGCTCTCATCTGTGCATGTACTGATTGCTGGCTGACACAGCTCAGACCAGGCTCAGTGCTGTCACACTGCAGCCAGGTGCCAGGCACACGGAGAACAGCCATGATGGAACAAGCCTCTTGCAATCACCACAGGCGTTTCTGCAGACATCTATGGGTTAATCCTCCACTGCTGGGCTGGTACTATCAGCTTCTCCCAAGCACAGGATGGACACCAGTGAGTTCAGCCCTGACTCCAACGCAGAAGTCACAATGACCAGGCCTCCATCCTGGCCCAAAACCAGGGAAATCATTGGAAGAACTCTGAGTACCACTTCAGAAGTATGTTTGGATAGGTTGTCCTCAACAAACAGCAGCAGAAACAGAGCAAGTACTATCCCTGGGTATATCCTGAGAATCAGCATCTTCCCACCACAGCACAATTCCCTGTTCACCTGTTGCAAGTGTGGAGAGTAGGAGGAAGCTTTCCCCTGCTTCCACACAGATCTCCCCCATGCTCCCACTATGCCCAAGGCCTCATCAGCTTCTCTTGCACGGAGCACAAAGACGGAAACAAGACAGGGCTCATCAGAGGGTTCCCTGAACACAAGCAGCCACTTATCACCTACCCAGATAAGGCTTCACCGATGTTATCATCTTCCTCCTCCTCTTCCTCCTCCTGGCAAACAAACAAAGCCAACCATGACACTTCACTGCCTGGGTAAATCTGTGTCAGGAGCAGTGCTGGGCTGCCCAGAGCCTGTTCTGGAGCCACAGGGCAGTCCCCGGCCTCGCCACAAGACATGGTCACCCACCAGGCACAGGCAAAGGCAAAAGGTGGCACCTGCAGCACTGTGCTGCTGAAATCCTCAGGGCTCAAGCAGAAGGGGAGAGACAGACCTTGGCTCTGCTCACATCCCCTCCAGTCAGCAGCACACAAAGATGGGCTGTGAGCGGGGAACAAGCCAAGATGGCTGCTGCGCCCAGAGCACCTTTGCCCAGCAATGTCATTAGCTGGAGGGTCAGGCAGAGGGACCACCCAGGAGCAGGCTGTAAGCATGTGTTACCCCAGATTGGGCCACCACTGGAAGCACCAGGCCAAGAAGCCAGCATCCAGAGAGGATCCTGGGGAGGAACACTGTGAACCAGCACCTCTGGCAATGCTTTGCTGGGCTCTGAATGTGCAGAGGGTGTAGTGCAGATGGGCAGGGCTGACCACACAGCCCAGGCTGGCAAAATGATGACCACAGGGTCCTTGCCTTCAGAGACAGCATCTCACTATTAGCTGTGGCACTACGTGCAGAGCAGGTCCCATCTCCCTATCTGAGCAGGGCTGGGGGCTGCAGCAGTGCTGGGCCTGATAGGAGAGCTCCTAGAGAAAAGACTCAAGGAACGATGCCTGCCTTGGGAGCCAGCAGAGCACAGTCCTCTTCTTCATGTCAGGCAAGGGAGGCTACACAAACATTAACAGGGTCCTGGAAGGCCAAGAAGGAGGAGCTGCATAAGGGTTACTATGTTCCTTCCCTAATATGAGAGCCCTGGGCACGGGCCAGACTTGCACATACTGTACCCCAAACTGGTGTCTGAAGGGAGGGCTCCCCGGGGGGGCTGGCTCACTGGGTCTGCTGGGCTCACTGCTCTCCAAGACACATGAAGGGTGAAGGGGCTGTTCCTGCCTAGAGCCTGGGACAGGGCAAAAGCAGCAGAGTTAGTACCTGCAACCTGGGGATGTACAGGCAGGACTGTAGGCAAGGGGCAGATACCCTCACCGTGCCTGGGGGAGGATGGAAACAAGGGTGCAGGATCAGTGCTCAGGGCAGATGCAAACAAGGGTGCAGTGCTCAGGTGCCACAGGGCCTCAGAATGTGCTACAGCTCAGCAGTGCAGAGGAGTTCAGCATGGACAGCAGGGACACCCCCACACCCGCCCCAGACAGCAACAGAGCTCGCATGGGGTGCAGCAGCCAAGAACACCAGAGCAGGGACAAGACTCTCCCTGTTTGGTGTCTCACCAGACAAGCAGTGAGCCATCTCTGCACACAGCCCAGGACATGGTTACACATGGGAGACCTCTGTCCCAGGGCTAAGTGGAGGGACACGTGAGAGATTCCTCCTACCTGCATGTGCTGCTTCCCAGAGATCCAGTGCCATCTGGAAGGCTTGGGCCACAGTCAGAGTCACAGCCTGGGCCTGTGTGTGAGAAAGAGAGAATATGTCTGCTTCCATCTGGATCCTCATGCCAGGCCAACCCCACTGCCACAAAACCCAAGAGCCCCCACGCCTCCCTTGCTGCCTTTATCTGCAGAGCACACATGGAAGGCCACAGACCCCCACAGGAGATCCCAGAGGAGCTAGGATAGAAGAACCTCCTGATTTGCTCAGAACCTGCCTCTGCAGCATAAGCATACACCCTCCTTGGCTTTATTTCCAGCCAAGGTGCACAGAAGTCAGGACCTTTTCTCTCTGGAGGTGGAGAAGGAAGGCCCTTGCTCCCACCCTTACCTCACAGAGCCAAGAGCAGAAGGGAAGTGCTTACGATCTTCTTTTTGGGTGAGAGGAAGGCATGGCACTCCAGTGCCCCACTTTCCTGGCTCTGGGCAACATAAGCGAAGACTTTGTTCTGCAGCTTGTCTGTTGTACAGTAGGAGATCCTGCAGGCAGAGAGGAGCTGCTCAGGGCAGTTAGGACTCCAGCACAACTCTTCTGCTGAGCACCTAGCACTGCTGGCAGCCTAAGGTTTTCATCCACCCCAGCTGACAAGGTAGCTCAGCCTCCTGGCAGCACCAAAGAGATGTCCTGTCTCTGCTTCCCTTCCAGCTACTGCTCTGCAGCCATGCTCCCCCCCACACCCATCACCCACAGACACCCAACTTGGCCAAAGCACAGCTGGCAGCAGCATAAAATCCCACATCAGCTCTCAAGAGCAACTGCTTTCAGCCCGCCTCAGTCAGCCAATGGCACCCTCCTGCCACTGGAGCCAAAAGAGTGGTCCTGTGTCTGTGGAGAGATGGACATGCAGTTCTGCCCTAACTGTGGGATTTCCCAACGATCAGCCTCATCCTGCTTGAACACCAGCATAGAAAAGCTGGGTCCAGGAAAAGACAAACCGGCTGAGACACAACTCAGGACCCTGTTTGCATCCAGCTTCAGGCAGCACTGTAGGGCACAGTGGGGAAAGGGCCAAGGCTTCAGGGAGCCAAAGGAAGACCTAAGCTTGAAGGTGCCACTGGCAGAAGGGCCAGCCCTCTCTGGCTGCTCAAGATGTCATTGGTGTCTAGCCAGCTGCTGGCAAATATCTCCATACTGTCATGCCCACCTGTAGATAGAGATGTTCTCAACCATCTCCTTTGTGTCTGCATCTTGCAGTGAGATGCCCCTCGGAGACACTGTCAGAATCACCTTCTGGAACTTGCGAGCTCCCACCCGTGCCTGGCAGTGGGGAGACAACAGACAGCTCTGGCAAGGGCTGCCAACTCCCTTTGCTGGCAGGAGTTCCCAGACTCTCTACAGAGTGCCACCCACCTGGAACCCTGCTGCAGAGCTCCTGCTGCAGGGGCGGGAGAGCAGAGCCTGAACACCAGGCAAGGCCTGCACAAAGCACCCCTGGAATGCATGCATGCCATTTCCAAGCACAGGGGAAAGGACTGAGAGAACTGGGGGTGTTTAGTTTTGAAAAGAGAAGGCTGAGAGGGGATCTTATTAATGTCTATAAATATCTGAGAGGTGGGTGTCAAGACAAAGCTAGAAGTCTCTTTTTGGTGATGCCAAATATTAGGACAGGGAACAACAAGTGTAAGCTGGAACAAAGGAAGTTCCACCTCAACATGAGGAGGAACCCCTTTTCTGTAAGGGGGACAAAGCATTGGAACAGGCTGCCCAGAGAGGTTGTGTCCTAGATGTGTTCCTGTGTGGCCTGCCCTAGGTGATCCTGCTCTGGCAGGGGGGCTGGACTAGGGATCCCTTTGAATCCCTAACATTCTATGATTCTACTACAGATCCCCCCTCCCTGGCACTTCCCCCTCTTCTCTGTGCTGACTGGCACAGCTCTGCTCCCAACCATGCTCCTGGTGTGAGAGCAGGCAGCAATGGCTGTCCTGCAGGACACAGCTTACCCACAGACACAGATGGGGACAGCTAGCCTCCCACACATCACCCTCCTCTTGGGGACAGCACAATCCCTCACTGGGGTTCAGGGCTGGGACAGAGACCCTTCCCAGAGTCCAGGGGCTGGGCTGTGAATTATTGGCTTTTCTCCACCCTGCCTCTCACCGTGGCCACGATCCTTCGGATGGCAGCAGCAGCCATGTCTTCTCCTTTGGGTTTTTCTACCAGTGTCATGCCTAGATACTTGAGTGTGAAGCACATCCCCTCAAGCAGCGGCTCCTGCATATCAGCCCAGCTCTCAGGAAGCTCTGCAAAGACAAAACACCTTAGAAGCTGTGAGTCAGAGGCCCCATGGCTGGTCCCAGCAGAACCACCCCTCCTTGCTGCAGCCTCACTGCTGCTACTCGCACTCAGCTGGGCACCCTCCTGACTTTGTGACATTCTTGGAAAAGGAACAGAAGGAGAGGACAGCTTTGGTCCTCCATCCCTGTCAGCACAAATGGTAAACTCATGAAAGGGCCTCAGATGCTGCAGTGTTCACTGTTACCTGCAAAGCCCTCTCATTCTTGGGTCTCATCTGTTTAACTACAAGCAGGATGTTCTCAGTATGGCACTCACCCACCTAAGCCACTAGCACACCTTAGGAACAGCAGCATTTACTGCCAGTCTTGGTCAGATCAAAAACTGGGTAACCCAGGGTAACCACAGCCAGACCCTGCAGGTGGCAGGGAATCACAGAACATTAGAGGTTGAAAGGGATCTCCAGAGATCATCGAGTCCAATCCCCCTGCCAAGGCAGGGAAGGGGCAGATCATCCAGCACTTGCCATTCTGCTGAGGTGGCTGAGCAGCAGTTGCGCCACAAAGATGCTGTGATAAGGAAGAGCTCAGATTGGCATTTCAAGGACACAAACTAGCTTCCTGGAAAATATGTTTTATGGATGAACTCCAAGGCATAGAGGGAAGAGAGCTCCCCCATGCATTTCTTTGCAGGTCACAGAATTAAAGGGGCACTGGCTCTGTTTCCTCTGTCCTCGCTTTTCAAACTCCTTTGCTGCAGTCAAGGAAAAAAAAAAATTAAGTACAAAACCCAGTGAGCAGAGTATCTGTTCTGTCAAGAAAGATTCCCTAGGGCCAGTCCTCAGCATCTCCAGCTTCCTTCAGAAGCCAGCCCATTTCATCAGCATGTTCTGCTTCACAGCAGCTGTGCTGGTGGAATAAGGAGTCATAGCTCTACATCGGTTCTGACACAACCACTGTGAGCACAGAATACACAAACCAAGCTCCTCAGAACCATCCACTCAACCTCTGCTCCCACAGGACAAAGCTTTGACAGCAAGTTCACTCTCACCAAAGGCAAAAGCTTTGGTCCTCAGACCAGCATGCCTGGGCAGAAGGTTCCCCCATGCCAGGCACTGCCTGGTGCCAGTTTTCAAGGAGAGCTGTCAACACGTTTACTTCACTCCGTTACTAAAGTGCACAAGGATGATGAGAACTGAGACACGCAGAAGGCCCAAAGACATGGGGAGTCACAGCTTCTCCTGGGAATTCAGCCTGCAGAGGAGGAGTGAGGGAATAGAAACACAGACGTTACGTGCTGTGCTACAAACAGCAGCTCTGCGCCCTGCCCTGGGTATTGTCCAGGTTTCCAGTGTTCATACTCTGCCGGTACTGTTCAGGGTTATTTTTCATCTCTTTCCTGGGATTAGCTCCCTGAATATTACTGGCACACTTGCAGAAGGCTCGACTCATAACTGGAATAACCTGAACCCACAGGGAAATCAGGAGACTGTATTTGCCTAGCACACTCCTGCACAAATGATAATTACCAAGGAACCCACCTGATGTGATACAGGTGTCAGGGACCTCTGCCCAGGGTAGGAGAGCACCACCTCACTCCAAACTTCGAGACAGAGCCCACACATGTTGGGCATGCCAGAGTAAGCTCAGATGCTTCAGCTGTGACTGAGACAGCCCAGGCACATCTCCCTTGCTCCTCAGGGCTTCCACGTGGGACTGTGGGGCCAGTATCAGATCTGCCTGTGCCACAGGTGGTGTGGCAGTCAGCGGCATGCAGGTCTGCGTTTGACTTCTCCCAAGGAACAAGCAAAAGGACAAGAGGAAATGGTCTCTAGTTGCACCAAAGGAGATTTAGATTGGGCACAATGAATAATTTCTTCCCTAAAAGGGCTAACAGGCTGCTCACGGCACTGATGGAGTCCACCATCCCTGAAGGGATTTAAAAGCCACGTAAGGGGTGGTGCTGAGGGGCATGGCTTAGTGGTGACCTGTCAGGGCTGGGTTAATGGTTGGACTTGATAATCTCTGAGAGGCCTTTTCCAACAAGAATGATTCCATGATTCTATGCTCACATCTGCAGAGGACCCGGCGCAGTGGCTGAGGGAGGAGAAAGGCCTGCGGAGCCCTGGAGGGTGCCCCCGGATGAGGCACAGCATGTTGCAGCACCCAGCATCTCCGTCCGCACCCGCCACGGCCGCCCCAGGCACTTCAGCTCACCGCTGCGGGTGGCCTCGATTGGAAAGTGGGGCAGGAGGCTGGCGGCCAAGGGAGCCTGGCAGGGAGGAACGGGCAAGCAGCCCCACATCGCTGCTGCCCACCGTGGCCTGTTGCCCCACAGCCTGCCCCAGGTCCTGGCCCAGGGCACAGCCGCAGCTCGTTCTCCCTATCTCGCCTCGACCCGCGGCCCCACAGCCGTGCTCCGCACCGTTCCCCGCAGCAACCAGCGGCCGTGCCCTGGGCCCAACCCGACCGAGACGCAGACTCCCCGCCCGGAGCGATGCCCCGTCCCGTCCCGTCCCGTCCCGTCCCGTCCCGTCTCGTCTCGTCTCGTCCCGTCCCCTGGGCGACCCCCGCGACCCGCACTCACTGCGCCGCCGGCGAAGCCCCAGGCCGTGCCGGGCGAGGCGCGGGCTCCTCAGCACGGCACGTCCCGCCGCCCGCAGCGCCTCCATGCCAGAGCAGA
>VWZI01011975.1:268630-309686 GCA_013396835.1 Psilopogon haemacephalus
GCGACAGGAGAGCCGAGCGGCGGCGGAGCAGCTTTCGCCGCGGGGCTCGGCGCGATGACGTCAGCAGCGGCGGAGGCGCTGCGGTTGCCGCGGCAACGGGGGCGGGGCTAGGGGGGCCCGGGGGCGGCAGCGGTAGCGCGGGCCCGTCCCGGTCCGTGCCTCAATCCCGACGTTCGGTGCGATGCAACTGCGGCATGTGCGGACCTTGCTGGCCCCGCAGGTCAGACCGGGCCGGGGAAAAGGGCCGGGCCAGGCGGGGAGCGGGGGCGATGGGGCCAGGGGTGCTGAGCCTGTGCGTGTGCCCAGGATGGGCCAGGCCGAGCAGACTGGGCCGTGGCGGGGGAGGGTAGACCGGGTAGGGAGCGAGCCGGGGGTGCTGAGCCTGTGTGTGCCCCCAGGACGGCATCGCCCGGGTGACCTGCATGGCGTGGTCGGCCAGCAGCTCCCGGTTCGCCGTGTGCACGGCGGACAGGGTCGTGCTGCTCTACGATGAGCACGGCGAGCGGCGAGACAAGTTCTCCACCAAGCCTGCCGACGCCAAGGTGAGGGGTCGGGGACTGGGAACCGGGGACCCGGCTGCTGTTGCCACCAGAGTCCCCAAGGGTGCCCCGCGGCCGGCTAGCCTTTCCTAGGGGTTCACCTCACCGTCCTCCCCACAGTACGGCCGGAGAAGCTACGTAGTCAAGGGCATGGCCTTCTCGCCGGACGCCACCAAAATCGCCATCGGCCAGACAGACAACATCGTCTATGTGTACAGGATTGGAGAGGAGTGGTGAGTCTGGCCATGGGGTGTCCACACCCGGGAGAATGCCAGGCAAGTTTGGATGGGTCTCCGAGCAACCTGGTGTAGTGGAAGGTGTCCCTGCTCACTGCAGGGAGGTTGGACTACAGAATCCCAGCACGGTGAGGGTTGAAAGGGACCAGGACCGTCCATCCTTATCACCACCTCAGTGGCCAGAGGAGCTGTTACTGCCAAGGCACCCTCACGGCCTGCCCTGCCAGCCCAGCTCAGCACCAGGGCTCCCGCTGCTGGTTCTGCCACTTGTGGCGGTTTGGCAGTTCCCTGCACCCCACACACTTTGAAATAACCTTGGCTAGAACTCAGTTGGCTGGAAGTTAAGGAATGAAGCTTTATATTTACAACTTTGCACAATATATAAGCAGATATTTACAATATATTACAGATGTTTACAGATATATATAGTAAAAAGGTAATACAGAAACACCACAGCCCTCCCAGAGATCAAAGTCCCTAAGAGGGGTTTTCATCCACCCTACCACCTTCCCCCCCACTTCCCAATCTTATCTCACTATCTGTCTTACATGTCAGAGCGAAGATGGATCAGCCAGGGGGACTGGCAGCAGGACAAGTAGTTAGCGAAGTTACTCAGTTAAAAAGGCAGGGAGAGAGATGCAGCAGCAGCAGCAGCCACGGCTCAAAGCAGTCTGTCTTATCTTTCTTTGGGTTCTAACTTTTATAAATTTTTCGGTAACCTATGAGTGAAGTAGAACCAAACTCGGTTTTCCTTTCTCAGCCTATAGTCTGATTTCTCATTCAAATCCTCCAATTAGTTCAAACCAGCACACCACCACTGAAAACTCAGCGGGGATATGTGGAGTCACACTGCCATTTGCCACAGTGTTGGTCTGGCAGTTCCCTGCCCCCCCCACACACTTTGAAATAACCCAGGCTAGAACACAGACAGCTGGAAGTTAAGGAATGAAGCTTTATATTTACAGCTTTGCACAATATACAAGCAGATATTTACAATATATTACAGGTATTTACAGATATGTACAGTGAAAAAGGAATACAGAAACACCGCACCCCACTCAGAGATCAGATTCCCTAAGAGGGGTTTTCTGACCACCCTACCACCTTCCCAATCTTATCTCACTCTCTGTCTTATGGGGCAGATAAGTGAAGGTAGATCAGCCAGGGGGATTAGCAGCAGGAAAGAAGTTAGTGGAGTTACTCAGTTTATTCAGATCCAGCTAAGAAGGCAGGGAGAAAGAGACACACAGCAGCAGCCACGGCACAAAGCAATCTCTGTTATCTTTGTTTTGGTTCTAACTTTTACAGTTTTTTCAGTAACCTATGAGTGAAATAGGACCAAACTTGGTTTTCCTTTCTCAGCCTATAGTCTTAATTTCTCATTCAAATCCTCCAATTAGTTCAAACCAGCACACCACCGCTGAAAACTCAGCAGGGATACACAGAGCCACACTGCCCTTTGCCACTGGTCCCGGCTGGCCACACTGCAAAACTGGCAGGAGTGAGAAGGGGAGCAAACCCCCTCTACTGCCCATATTCAGTACTGCCAGTTCCACCACTGTAAATTCAGGACTGATTCGCAGCGAGGGGAGCAGATCCCCATCACTACTCGCCATGGGTACCTCGGCAGGGACGCACTCCAAATACAGGCTCACCACAGCTACTGCCTACCCATGCATGCTGCCTGCACTGGGGCAAAATGGATACTAATTTGTGGCAGTTTTGTGTGGCATCATCAGCTCATCCCGAGTGAGGAGTGGCTGTGTCCAACAAGAGTATAGCAAAGACCTGTGCCATGGCTGTCACTGCTATCAGCCTGCCAATGAGGAAGCGCTGCCCAGAGCTACAGGAGCAGGAGTGGCTGCCGGCATAGCCAGAGCCACCTACATTTCCACCGCTTGCGGATTCGCATCGGGAAGGGGAGACACGAACAGGTCCACCCACTCCAGCTCAACCTGTGCAGTGCCACTCGGCACTGTGCCATGGGCCAGGTCTAGCCACAGCCTACTTGGAGATGGTAGGCCCAGATCGTACTCAGTCACCTTTCAAGTTGCCACCTGCCGCTTGCTTCTCCCTCCTGTGCCACCCAAGAGGGGAGAGGCTTACTTCTCCAAGTCGCTTTTCCCCAAGCCTCCACAGCCACCATGGGCAACCAACCATTGGCAGGAGGGACAAGTGCTTCCTCTCTGCAGATTTCTCCCTCACTTCCCCACCACTTAAGGACAGTTCAGAAGCACGCAGCACTTTCTAATGATCCAGACTATTGCAAATGACAAGATGGCACTCTCGATCAGGATCAGCATATACATACCTCAAGGCATGGCCTTAACTCTCTAACAGCTGCCTGAACTTGCTTCCAGCTCTCCGTCACAATCCCAACAAAAGGCACCATTTTTTTCCCCCAAGCTTCAGTTCCATATTTTCTCCAATTCAAACTATTCAAAACAGTTACACATTCCCCATACAGGCCACCAATTAGTTCTGTCATGGTTTTAAAGCCAACAGGGTGAAGCTCTCAAGTGAATTGGAGAAAGAACAGGATTATATTTTGGATAGAAAGAGATACAGGAAGAAAATTACAAAAGCAGATACAGAAATCGTAGCAAACCCCTTGAATTTTTTCCCAGGCCAAAACTAAATGTATAAGCCCCGCCCCTTAAAAAGCCTCTGCCATCCATGTCTATGTGCCCCCAAACAGGACTTCTTCTTATATATTTATCCTGACAGCACAGCTGCTGTCCGTATATGGCTGGAGAGGAAGGAAAAGAGAGCAAGTTGGCCTCACCCTGAGCTTATAAAGACATAGCAGAATTATGGGATTGAATAACATTTTCTTCTAGTCCCTAGAGGAATTTTAACCCTATAATTCTTATCCTGGGACACCAGGCTAAACAGTCCCAGCCCCAGCCTTTGCTCATCAGAAGGATGCTCCAGTTCCATAATTCTATGAGGAGAGGGCAGCACTCTGTCCTGCCGTGGAGTGAGCTTTTTGGTACTACCTGTACTAGTATCCTGCCTGGTCCTCAGCTGTCATGCTGTCATGGCTTAACATCACCCAGCAGCTGAACCCCATGCAGTCACTTACTCACTGCCCCTCTTGCCAGTGGGCCTAGGAAGGGAGTGGAAAAACAAAACTCATGGGTTGAGATAATATTTTATTAACTAAAATAAAATAATAATTGCAATGGAAAGGGTTATGGTGAAGAGAGATACAGAAATAGAGCCCAAGGAAAGGATGAGAGGTGCAACCACAGTTGCTCACCATCTGCTGACTAATGCTCCAGCCCCAGCCAAATACCCCCCGCCCCCAGTTTATATACTGGAAATTATGTTTTATGGTAGGAAATATCCCTTTTGCTGTTTGATGTCTGCTGTCCCGGTCATGCTCACTCCCAGCTTCTGGTGCTCCTGCACACTGGATAAACATGTGAAGCTGGAAAGTCCTTGATTCCTTACCAACAGCATTCTTCTGCTGAATCTAGCTATCAGAAAGGAAAATCAGCTCTGTCCCAGCTGAAGCCAGGACAGATGTGCTTTATCCAACCTGCAGGGAATCACTCAGATGTTTCTGTGGTGACCAGCAGATGTGATTTGCCTTAGAGAGCCCCATGGGAGCGTGGGCCAGTTGAGCTGCTGTGGAGCTGGACCTGAAAAGCCTCTACTGCTGTCTCTTGTTTCATAGATGTAGAATTTTAGCCTTGTTTGCAGGTGTGCGGTGTGCTAAAAGTGCTTCTGCAGGTTGCCAGAAGTTTGGAAGCTCAGATGTTGGACTTTCTTACATTTTCTGCTAAAGTTGGCCTCTGATAGACAGCAGTGTACAAAACTGAAATGGTCTGTAGTGGTGGTTTGGGAGTTCACCTTCCCCCACACATTTGAATTCACCTGGACTAGACTCAGGCAGATGGAAGTTAATGAATGAAGCTTTATATTCACAGCTTAGCACAGTATACAAGCAGATATTTGCAATATATTGCAGATATTTACAGATACATACATTAAAAAGGTAATACAGAAACACAACAACCCTCTGACAGATCAGAGTCCCCAAGAGGGGTTCCCAACCGCCCTTCCACCTTCCCCCCCACCTCCTAATCTTATCCCAGAATCCACTTTGTGTGCAAGGTAAACAGGGAAGATTGGCCAGGGTGTTTAGAAGCAGAATTGATTATTGGGGTTACACAGATTCAGCTAGAAGCCAAGGAGAGGGAGAGATCATACAATCATAGAATCGTAGAACCAGTCAGGGTTGGAAGGGACCAAAAGGATCATCTAGTTCCAACCCACCTGACATGGGCAAGGACACCCTACCCTAGATTAGGCTGGACTGAGCCTCATCCAGCCTAGCCTTAAACACCTCCAGGGAAGTGGCCCCAACCACTCCCCTGGGCAACCCACTCCAGGGCCTCACCACTCTCATGGCAAGGAACTTCCTCCTCACATCCAATCTGAATCTGCCCACCTCCAACTTTGCTCCATTCCTCCTAGTCCTGTCACTCCCTGATAGCCTAAAAAGTCCCTCCCCAGCTTTTCTGTAGGCCCCCTTTGGATACTGGAAGGCCACAATAAGGTCACCTCGGAGCCTCCTCTTCTCCAAACTGAATAGCCCCAGATCAGACTGCAGACAGAGAGCAACTGTGCTATCTATGTATGCGTTCCTTGCTTTTGTACCTTTCAGTAAACCTATGAGCAAAGTAGACATCACCTTTGTTTTCTTTCCACAGCCTTTAGCCTAATTTTTCTTATTAAAATATTCTAATTAACCTCTAATCAGAACACCTGTGCTTGGCAGCAGTAAACCAGACTGCATGCAGACAGTGGGGTAACCAAAATGGACAGAACTGGCTTCACTGATAGCAATTTTTGTCTGCCTTTTTTCTGCAGGGGTGACAAGAAGGTAATATGCAACAAGTTCATCCAAACGGTGAGCCCCTGAGTCCTGTTTAACTCCATTTTCTCCAGCACACATCAGATAAATCAGGGGTTTCTCTGCTCACACTCACTTGGCCACAGTCACTCTTGCTCTCCAAAAGATGCAGGTTGATCCCAAGATAATTTCTGAATTTTGAGGCACATGTTTACTCACCAGGCTTCAGAGGCTTCTTAGCACCTGGGTACAGCACAGTACTTGATTATTGAATGATCAGTGCAATCAGCTGCAAAACCTTGGAGACAACTTCAGGTATCAATGAGCCGAATTTTTTCAGGGAAAGTGAGAAACAGGAGAGATGCTGAGCTCGTTTTTTTTTTCACAGGTTGGCAACTCTAAGCCCCAAAATGTAAGATGTGCAAGTTTCACACAAACTAAGTATTTTTCACATGTTCCAAGGCCTCAGATTTGTGATTTCAGTCAGGTCTTCTTTGTAGTCAGCTGCCCTAGCTCTGCCTCCATGTGGAGGTCTCTGGGAAGGATTGTATTGAGGTTGATGCATCTGAAAAAGGCAAAGGTGTTCTAAATTCCTTGCACAGAAGTATAAATCCTTTGCCATCAGTATGAGAAACTTCAGGGCACTGACTGCTTTTCTCACCTTCAGAAGCAAATGCCCATCAACTGTCCTAGGCTCTTCAGCCAGTTGCAGTCACACTGTGAGCCCCACATTCTCTGAGTCACCAGAGAAGTTCTCTGCTAGGTGCACCCCTAAAGTATCCAGTACCAATTGTGAGGAATTACTCTTCTAGTTCCAGTCCCCAGAAGATATAGGTGGAGCTGCTCCTGATGCAGTTGCTGGGTTACTGAGCCAAGTTTCCTCAGTCTGTCTCTTGGGTGAAGGGCAGCTGCAGCCTCTGTATTGAAAGCTAACATCTCAGAGCAGGGTGGTGGCCCCCGACTGTGGCTGCTCTTAGGCTGAGAAGGGCCCTGGAGCTTCACTGAAACCATCAATCAATATCAATCTGCTCCTCTGGCCATGAGGGAAGCAAGTCATTGAGTCAGGCTGGGCTGCTGTGCACAGCACACAGGCAGCTTCCTGCATTTTTATTGCAGTGCTGAATTTCTCTGTTCTCTCATTCTGTCATTTTCCTTGTGCCTTTTCTGCCATTTCTACCATAATAAATCCTTCCTCTTTTCTAATGCCGTGTGTGTGGTTTCTTACCTCTGTGCCTGGTTTCCTCCTGTAACTGAGTATTGTCATTTACACATTTTTGTTGTGTTCAGTTGACATCAGAGATCATTTATTGAGCCCTTCCCATCTCTGGCTACTGGCAAAACCTCTTAGACCTCTTGTGAATACAGTGGCACTGTTCAGCCCTGCTGAAGCAAGGTGTCCTGCCTGGGTGCATAATGACTGTGTGCATGTTTGGCTTCTCTGCACCAGCAGCCAAGCACATCACCATGTTATGAGGCTTGTTTCTTGTCAAATAGCTATGGGTTTGTACATTCCACAACAGCACGTGGAAAATCACAGATCTGATCAAAAAGTAAGCCTCTCACAAGAGCATCCATACCGAACACAAATGGTGTAGTGCTGATGCTTTGCTTCAGCCGTTCTGAGCCTGTTGCTCTACCCCAGCTCACTCTGATCTAGTTTAGTCTTCAGCATGAAGGGCCTCAATCATGCTTTAAAGTTGCTCTAGATGCCCCCATCTCTTCTCTTTCCTGGTTTGAGTGATCTTACTGTTCGTGAGCTGTCCTATATAGCAATGGGGCAAGAGCTAAGCAGGACGGGGCTCTTACCTCTTTTTTTACCTCCTTGGCAGAGTGCTGTGACCTGCTTATCGTGGCCAGTGGAGAATGCCATTGTCTTTGGTCTTGCTGAAGGAAAGGTAGAGACATTTGTTATTTGCCTGATTTCATTTTCCATGCAGGGGCTTTTGCAAGCACCTACCTGGGCTGCAGGGTAGGAGCTGTTACTATGTGTAGCAGCAAAGGGATAACAGCACTGACTTGAATTTCCTGGGTGTGGTTCCATGTTAACACTTGGAAGTTCTATTGGATCATTTGGTTCTTTTCCTGAGCCTTTCTAGAAATGTGGAAATGGTGCGGCTCCAACTTTTCCACTTCTTCTCCAACCTATGAGAAAGCAATGAGCTTCCTGTGGTCACAGACTGGGAAACCTCTGGGGATGTGCCATGGGGGGGAAATGCACATTTTGCAGGCAGAAGCACCTCTGACCAGGCTCTCTTTATCAGGTCCGTTTAGCTAATACAAAGAACAACAAGTCCTCCACCATTTATGGGACAGATTCCTATGTGGTCTCCCTAACTTCCAAGTGAGTATGGCATTGTTGTGGCCTGTGCTGCTTTGGCTTGGTCTCCTGCCTTCTGTGGGCTTTGGCATACCTGGGGCTGCTGCGGGAGGGTGCCACAGTGTCCTTCTGCTGCCGTCCTCTTGCTGACATCATAAAAATCTCTGCTTCCCAGAAAGAATTCCTTCCTGAAATCTGGTACCTGACTATGCCACATTTGCCCATGCAGTGTGATGGTCCTTCAAACACGTTTCAGGCTGCGCTGATTTATTCAAGTCCATGACTTTAAAAAGCTTCATTTTGCTAGCTTCATCTAGCTAATTACTAACACCGGTCAAGTTTAAGGGCTACAAAAAAGAAGTTAAAGTACTCTGCCAGTTAAAACCATGGCAAGGCTATAATGAGAAAAATAAAGTGCAATTTAAAATTATTTTACTAAAGATTTCATCTTAACTGCCTTAGTAACCTTCACCTAAAAAAAATGTAAGGTATGTCATGGTCCTGTTAGTGGGATTGTCACTATATGGTGTCATTCTGGTTTTTAAGTGATTGAAAAAAACATTAACCCCCCCCTAAAGTTAGTCTGGGCATCTGACTTCCTGCTGCTGTGAAGTCCCCCTAAAGTCTGCCTGCCTTTGCCTCTGTTCTGTTTTGTCACTCTCTCTTCCCCTCACTTCCTGGCTCCTCTCTCTTCCCTATTTTCTCTCCTCTCCTGTTCCCCCAGTCTGTCCCCTTTATTCTATTTCTACACCCAGGTCACGCTGTTACTGTCATGGTATCCATGAAAAGGCTGGGGTTGCAGTCATCATAGAATCATAGAATTGTTTAGGTTGGAAGAGACCTCAAAGCTCATCCAGTTCCAACCCCCCACCATAGGCAGGGACACCTCATCCAGCTTGGCCTTGAATACCTCCAGGGAGGGAGCAGCCACAACCTCCCTGGGCAGTGGACAGGTGTATGCTTCTGGGTTGTTTTGGTGTGTATAGAGTTTAGGTTCTGTACTTGAGTCATCACTAAATGTGTATTTTCTGGGTATATTACATTAGGTCAGCTGCTTCTTCCTTGCTTCCTTCTCCCTGTTTGTGTCAGGAGGTACACAAGACATTTGTGATGCAGACAGTGGACTTAGGCCTGACACATTTGTCACCTCTTGGGACAACACCACCTGTTGTCCCAAGTGTTTCTTCTCTAAATTGTGTTGCTTTTAGGGATTCCTGATGCCACACTACCCAGTGTCATTTTTGGAAGGATTCCAGTGTAAGGGTTCTTTGGTTTACCTTCCTGTAAGAAATTGTGTCCATAGTCATTGTTTCTCTTAAGGTTACTTACCCCACCTGCTTTAATAATGCAGAAAGTTTGTTGTGGTGATTTCACACGGTGAAGGCACTGAACTGGCTGCTCTCCTCTCTTCTCCCCATGCTTGGGTCTGCTTTGGTTTTACAGACAGTGATAAAGGTATGAGATAGTCTTACGTTCATCACTCAGCTGACCTTTGGTGGTGGCTTCCCCGATGAGGAACATCAGCAATGTCCCTGAGACTAGCTCCTTTGGGCCAGGATGTGAAAATAAAGGTGCAAATCTTGCTGCAGTGTTGCATCATCCTGTCTGCATTTCTTTGCAGTGTGTCGGGGAAGGGAATCCTGTCTGGCCATGCAGACGGAACCATCGTGCGCTTCTTCTTTGATGATGAGGGCTCAGGTGAATCACAGGTATCAAAGATCCTTCTTCAGTGGGCAAAACTCCTCTTTGCACAGTATCTTCCACAGCTCAAGAGCTCTGGAAAGGGATCAGGCCATGGAGGCAGGTTTGGGGAGGTGCTGCAGTCGGTACTCGGTAGCCTAGGTTTGTTTTGGAGTGCTGAGGAGGAGACTAGATGCTTTCAAATATGCTGAGTGTGATAAGAGGGCACGTTATGGTTTTGTATATGAGATATCAGGTTTTTCAGGAGTCTGGAAAGATCTAATGTTAGAGTGTTCAGCAGAATAATGCTTGATGTTGTCACCTTCTCCCAGGGCAATGTGTAGTCATCCCATTTAACCCTGATCCCAAGCTCACACTCTGTAGACAGGGTACTCAAGACACCCAGCATTTCTCCTGAGCCTCCTGCTTCTCTACAAAATGATTCTGTGTGCCTCAAGCTGTTCTCACTCCAATATTTTCTTTCCAACTTGAGTGGTTTGGGCTTGCCTGCCCTCTAGCAGGATACACTGAAGGCCCATAGACAAGCTGCTGTTAAAGGTGCAGCCCAGTCTAGTTAATGATGCCAGTGTTCCTCTCCTAGTTAAAATGCAATAGTTGCACAATTCTAGTTTCTGTCTACCTTCCTACAGCATGTGGCACGCAGACAAAACAACTCTCATGAACTGGACTCTATAGAAGGGCCTCATACTGGTCTCACTGTGAGAGCTGAATGCAGAAGCCATTTGGGGCTAAAGCTGTTCACGTTTTCAGGATGTTCTTTCTTGTCTGTTGAAGGGTAAATTTGTGGTGCACCCCTGTCCTCCTTATGCTCTTGCATGGGCTTCCAACAGCATTGTGGCTGCAGGCTGTGATAAGAAGATTGTAGGTTATGGGAAGGAGGGCAATGTGATCCAAACCTTTGACTACAGCCAGGACTCATCAGAGAAGGAGTTCACCACAGCAGCTGCCAGTCCTGGTGGCCAGTCTGTCATCATTGGCAGTTATGACAGGTATGGTGCCTGATGGTAAAGTCCCCATTGCAAGGCATTTTTCTTCAGCTATACACAGTTCTTTGTGTCCTGCCCTTGGGACACATCAACCTCATGCAACACTCTGGACTGGGGAAAAAGTGCCTGGGATTATTGATAGATAGCCACTGAACGTGAGCCAGCAGTATACCTGAGTGGCCAAGGTGGCAAACAGCATCCTGGCTTGGATCAGCAACAGTGTGGCCAGCAAGACTAGAGCAGTGACTGTGTCCCTGTACTGATGCTGGTGAGGCCACGCCTTGAATCCCGGGTTCAGTTATGAGCTACTCACTTCAGGAAGGACATTGAGGTGCTGGAGCTCGTCTGGAGAAAAGCAATGAGGCTGGCAAAGGGTCTAGAGCACAAGTCTTGTGGAGAGCAGCTGAGGGAACTGGAGTTGTTTAGCCTGGAGAAAGGGAGGCTTAGGGAAGACCTTGCTCTCTACAACTCTCTGAAAGGAGTTTGGAGTAAGGTGAGAGTCAGTCTCTTCTCCCAAGGAACAAGTGACACAACAAGAGGAAACAGCCTCCAGTAGTGCCAGAGGAGGTTTAGGTTGGACATGAGGAACAACTTTTTCTCTGTAGGGTTGTCAGTACATGGTGCAGTTCCCATGCCTGGAGGGGTTTGAAAGTCATGTAGTTGTGGTGCTGAGGGACATGGGTTAATGGTGACATGGCAGTGCCAGGTTAATGGTTGGACTCAATGGCCTTAAAGGTCTTTTTCCATCAGAATGATTCCATGATTCTGTCTCTGCTTTCTTACCTGTTCTCACAGGTTGAGGGTTTTGAACTGGAGCCCACGCCGCAGCGCCTGGGAAGAAGGCAAACCCAAAGAAATACCTCATCTTTACACCATCACCGCCTTAGCGTGGAAGAGGGATGGGTCACGCGTCTGTGTGGTTTGTATCAGCAGCCCCGAGCCCAGGAGCCTCACCAGGGGCACTTACACAGGCTCCTGACACTTACACATCGCTTACAAGTGATGTGATGCCATGCAGGGGACGCTTGTAAGAGTGACCATACCATAGCCTGGCTGTGCGATGCACAGAGCCCAGATTGAGACCTTGCTTGAAGGACAGTGCAATAGGCAGGTGTGCAGCGTGTCAAGCTGTAAAATATCCTGGGCAACATGTGATGACTCTTGGGTGGCAGCAGTCCTCTTTTGGTCACAGAAGCATCATGAGGCCAGCATAGTTTCTCTAGAGCATTCTTTCCCCTGAGCACCCATGAGAAGCAGAGTAAAAACTGATCAGTTTCTTATAATCCGTTTATTTGCTGTATTTTCATTTCTGAGCTCTCTTCTCCTTTCAGCCATTAGGCCCTGATCTGGGACTTTCTCTATTCAGTGAAATAATTCTTGAAAGTTCTTTAATCTTTCTGCAAATCCTCCAGTATTATGCTGGTAACTCTTAAAGCACTTTATTTAGGAATGATACTTTTAATAACTTTAGGAATTTTTGCATCTTTTCTGTTCAATAACCAAGAATCCCTGAAATATTTTCAGAGAATTAGTAGAACATGTGAACAAATTCTTGCAGAGAAGGGGAAGGGACTAAGGGACAGGAGATTGATGAAAGGGGGTGTGATAAAGAAAGAAGCAAAGGCCCAGAAGGCAAATTACATCCTGGGCTGCAACAAAAGATGCATTGCCAGCAGATCCAGAAAGCTGATTCTGCCACTCTTCTCTGCTTTGGTGAGACCTCATCTGGAGTGCTGTGTCCAGCTCTGGAGCTCTTAATACAGGAAGAACATCAGCCTGATGGAGCAGGTCCAGAGAAGGAACACCTCTCCTATGAATACAGGCTGAAGGAGCTGAGGTTGTTCAGCCTGCAGAAGAGAAGGCTCCAGGGAGACCTAATAGTAACCTTCCAATACCTGAAGGGGGCCTACAAGGATGGAGAGAGACTGTGCCTAGAGACCTGTAGTGATAGGACAAGGGGCAATGGCTTCAAACTAGAGAAGAGCAGCTTTAGATTGAATGTTAGAAACTAATTCTTTAGCATGGGAGTGGTGGAACACTGAAATAGTCTGCCCAGGGAGGTGGTTGAGACCCAGTCCCTGGAGCTACTCAAGGTGAGGCTCGACAGGGCTCTGAGCAGTCTGATCTAGTTGAGCATGCTGACTGCAGAGGGGTAGGACTAGATGACCTTTAGAGGTCCCTTCCAACTCAAACCTTTCTATGATTCTGCTGGAAGGGAGGAAATGTGGAACTTTGGAGGAGGGGAAGTGGGAAACAGAAGGATAGTAGGGAATATGAGGATAAAGGCCATCTGTAACCCCCTCCTCTTCCTCTGCCATGTAGACATTTGGTAAGCTGTTTCTCTGAAAATTTCTCAGTCTTTCTGTTCTGAACACAGACTGACCCTCATGCACTGGTAGGGCTTGAGCCTTGTTCCCAAGAACAGCCAAGACCCATGGATTTCAGTCTCACCTCTGATCCTCTCCATGTAGGTAGGGTCTGGAATGTCTCTGCTCAGTGGAATCCACTGACTCTGCAACGTTTGTTTCCCCAGGGCACTCTGTGTGGGGCAGTTGAACAGTTTGACTGCTGCCTTCGCAGGAGCATCTACAAAAATAAATTTGAAATGACATATGTGGGACCAAGCCAGGTAAGTGTTTTGTGACCAAAAAGGGATCCTTGCTAAAACTAGACAGTTTTGGAGCTCTGCGCCTACGGTTTCTTCATAGCACCTTGTCAGGACAGGCATAGAGGATATTCCAGGGACAGAGTCACAGCTGGGTGGAAGTTGACTAAAGAGAAGACGGTGGAGTTTGTTTTCCAGCCTGTGGATATGTGTGGGCACCTCCATTCCAAGTGCAGGTTCCCCAGGTGGTTTAATTTCAGCCAGCTTTAGCTGGTTCATAATCAGGTGATGAAGATGAGCTAACAGTGGAGGCAGCCTGCAGAGAGAGCAGGACTTAGAGGGTGTCTCAACCTCAGTGGCCTGAGTAGTCCCCCAGTGAAACCAGAAACTGTCATCCCATACAAAAAGGAATAGTGAGAGTACTTTAAAAAGCACAGTAAAGAGATGGGAGGGACATCTAAATACCCCAAGTATCATCTGTTGCATAGTCTTCATGAGGCAAGGAGTCTGTGTTCTTCCTCAGATTGTTTCACCCCAGTTTCTTTAGGTCATTGTGAAGAACCTCTCAACAGGAGCTCGAGTTGTGTTGAAATCCCAGTATGGTTATGAGATTGACAAGGTGAAGATCTTGGGGAAAGACAGATACCTGGTGGCCCATACCTCAGACACCTTGCTGCTGGGCGACATCAGCACCAACAAGCTCAGTGAGGTACTGAAAAATCTGTGGCATTTCCTGAGTGTCGGATACTTAACTTTGTAACTCAGAGAATATGTTTTCTGTGTGGGAATGGTACATCTGTTTGCCAATAATTCAGGTTGGAAGGACTCTTATCAAGCTTCCTACCCAGAGGAAGGTCAATATCAAATACAGTTGTTGCTCAGATCCCACAGTTTCTCTGGTCCCCAATCTTTACTGTCCCAAATCTTGTTGGAATCAGTGTTTTAATTGATGGCTGTTTCTCATCCTCTTGCTATGCATCTGTCAAAAAAAAAAACACAGGGATTTCCTTACTAAAGGTTTCTTAAATCTCCCCTTCTCGAGACTGAAGAAGTTCCTACAGCCTCTCTTCACAGTGCAAGTGCTTCAGCCCAGAATATCTTGATGGCCCTCTGCTGAGCTTGCTTCAGCCTATCCATGTGTTTCCTTTACTAGATATTATACATCTCTCTGTTCCAGGTGTGAATGTATGAATATTAGTATGTTTTCAAGCCCCACTCACTACTGAAGTGCCACAGCTTATGCCAGTGTCAAATCTGGTGCCAAACAGCTCATGCCCTGAGCCTCCCCATGCTGAGTGCTGAGCCATATGCCAAGCTTAGGCAGTAGGTTAGTGTCTGATGAAGGCACTAAATAGGCTTCAGGATGCATTTACTTGGTTCACGTGGGTGTCATATATTTCTGATGAGTCCAATAGTGTACTATGCAGTCTACCTGGCGGCAGGAGTTCCTGGCTACAGATCTGAGTTGGAAGATACTGTACTTGGTAATCCAACTGAACATCTGGCCAGATTAAATTCCTTAGGTTTCTCTACATCATACTGCACACAGGAGTGGGTTTTTTTTTTTGCAGTTGTACATCTAGACTCACTTCTTCTAAAGAATTAGGTTGCCAGCAGTTCATTTAGCATCTTACTGTCTCACTGGAGTTTTGTGAAAGCTGTGACTTGGAGCTCTTGCTTAGGGAGGAAAAAGGACAGCTGCAGCCTTGGCTTTCGGTTTTCCGCTCCCCTGACCACTTGCCTCTTGTCATCACAGTGACTACTGCATTACTCTGCTTTTCTCAAATTCCAAAACAGCTGTTTCCTCACTGGCACTGACTTTTTAGGTTCTCAGGTAGTGACAGAATTTGGGGGAATGGAGCAAAGCTGAAAGTGGGGAGATTCAGACTGGATGTGAGGAGGAAGTTCTTCACCATGAGAGTGGTGAGACCCTGGAATGGGTTGCCCAGGGAAGTGGCTGGGGCCTGTGACCCACTACAGGGCCACATCCCTGCAGGTGTTTGCAGCCAGGCTGGATGAGGCTCTGTCCATCCTGATCTAGGGTAGGGTGTCCCTGGGCATGGCAGGGGGGTTGGAACTAGATGACCCTTGTGGTTCCTTCCAACCCTGACTGATTCTAAGATTCTATGCTTCTACTATGCTGGTCAGCCATTGCCAATGTGAACCCAAAAAAGAGGGCTTTCAGCTACAAGTACTGATCTTGTGGAGATTCATGGAGACAAAGGGTCTATTGGGATGTTATTTGTAATAAAATTAGTCTGAGGAACATGGAGAAATGTCTATGAAAGCATAGGCTGAAAGGAGTGCATTGGTCACATCCAGGCCTCTTGTCCAGAAGGCAGCAAGGTGCAACACAAGGAGAGGAGGAGTCTGATGCCGAAGTTAATAAAAGACAGAGGAAACTGAGGAAGTTGCAGGCTGGGAATGACTGAACACCAGCACTGACAGCTGAGGAACTGGAATGTGGTCCCTTCTGTAATGTAAATCTTGCTGCCTATTGTGTGAGTAGGGGACATAGTCCCTGCAAGAGCTCCAGCCTGGCATTTGCTCACTGCATGCCATCTCTTTGCAGGTAGCCTGGCAAGGGTCTGGGGGGAACGAGAAGTTCTTCTTCGACTATGAGAATGTAAGTTGCCTGGGACAGGATGGTAGGCATGAGTGGTGAGTAAAGCTGTGTGTGCACCAGCAGAAAAAAGAGCCAGCTGGACATTTGGAAAACCCTGTTTCTCAGCAGCTTCCTGGACTTAACCTCTCTGTTCAGATCTGATCTGCTTTCTCCCCATATTTGCCTTTTCCACATGCCAAGTACAGAACAAACGCAATGTGTGGACTGTCATTACCCTAAAGGAGGGAAGAGTAGTAAAGAGCAATAGCCAGAGAGAATGTTAGAGGTGCACAGTACAGCTGTCAGGGTGACAGCTTGGCTTCTCAGAACCAATAGACTCAGAACTAAAACCCCCAGCCCTAAGGAAAAGCTGGCAGTCACAGTGGAAAGCCAAGGAGAATGCCCTACTCATCCCAGAGTAATTTAGACCTGTGTGCAGCAGAGTTCTGCACACCTTGCTGCAGGTATGTGTGCTTACCTGGCTGCTCTGTAAGAGTGTGTTCCTTTCGGCCCTTCAGGTCTGCATGATCTTTAATGCTGGAGAGCTGACACTGGTGGAATATGGAAGCAATGACATCCTGGGCTCTGTGCGCACAGAGTTCATGAACCCTCATCTCGTCAGGTAAGTGTCACACTGGCCTCTTGACCACTGCAGGCATTTTGTGAGAGTAACCTCACAGATACACATTTGGAAGAGCCCCGGGACCTGTGTTGTCTGCTTCTGACAGGGACCTATGGTGGTGTTCAACTGCTCAGCTACACTTCTTGGTTTTAAAGTTCAGAAGCACAAGAGCACATTTTCCTCTGGTACCTGCTTATTCAAACTTGGCTTAGCCATTGCTGGTTAGGAACCTCCTGTGCATGTACTCAGGCATCTCTACATCCAGCTGGTCCTCATACAGCATTACCAGAGACTCCAGCTGTGAGCAGGACCTCCTCTGTCCCTCTGAAATACCATAATGGAGAGAGGGGAGGATCACAGGCTGCTTGGAGGTGGAAGCAGCATACCTAATTTGTTGTTGCTGGTTCTGGAGGGGCAGCTTCAGGAATGAAACCATGACCCAGGCTCACTTGAGGCAGTTCTGTGTACTGAGTCACAGGGTAGATAACTGCAGGCAGGTCTATGTGGAGCTTGAAGAAACTGCAGACACTGTGTGATTCAGTCCTGTGACTGCAGAGTATGAAGGTAACAGTCACCATTCCCTTCAAATAACAGTGTGCGCATCAACGAGAGGCAGCAGAGAGGCGTGGAGGAGAACAAGAGCCTGGCCTATCTGATAGACATCAAGACTATAGCAACAGGTGAATGTAAACCTCCCTCCCCAGCCTTCCAGAGTCGTTTCCCTTTTCTCTGCCAGGCAGCAGCTTCCTGAACCTCTTGGTGTTCACTCTGCCTGGCAGCAAACCACTGGAGACCAGACCGTCCTGCTTTCAGCAGGCTGACTGCCTGACATGGACACAGCTGTGGAATGGCTGTGACCGTGGTCTGGACCCAAGGTTCTGTGCAGCTCAGTGTGCTGATACTGCTGCCTGCGCTGCCTGTGATCTGTGAGTGCCCACAGGAGGGTGGAAGGACTTAGTGCTGTTGATAAGGCATTGAGATAAAATGTGACTGCAGTCTGCTTTTCATGTCACAGTGTGTTTGCCAGGGCATCCTGCCCTAATGGGGTCCTGGGCACCTGCTCCCCACTTGGGACAGCACTTAGAATCATAGAATCAGTCAGAATTGGAAGGGTCCACAAGGATCATCTAGTTCCAACCCCCCTGCCATGGGCAGGGACACCCTACCCTAGATTAGGCTGGACAGAGCCTTGCCTTAAACACCTCCAGGGAAGTGGCCCCAACCACCCCTCTGGGCAATGTTCAACAGTCTGGGGCACGTTAAGTACTTAACACTGTTCCCTTTTTTTCTTTCCCAAGTGGACCTTGTTGGTGGCTACAACACTGGCACTATTAGCCACGACAGCAAGATTGATTGGCTGGAGCTGAATGAAACAGGCCACAAACTGCTCTTCAGAGACAAGAAGATGAGGGTGAGGAGGACACATCTTGGGGAGTGTGGCAAGATGGCATGCCTGTGGAGAGATAGAGACAGATAGGCCTGAAGGGAGGGAGGTGAGAAATCATGGAATCATAGAATCAGTCAGGGTTGGAAGGGACCACAAGGATCATCCAGTTCCAACCCCCCTGCCATAGGCAGGAACACCCTACTCTAGATCAGGCTGTCCGCAGCCTCATCCAGCCTGGCCTTAAATGATTCCAGGGATGTGGCCCCAACCACCCCGCTGGGCAACCCATTCCAGGCTCTCGCCACTCTCATGCTGAACAACTTCCTCCTCACATCCAGTCTGAAAACACAGCTGAAGAACTCAAAAATTCTAACCATTCTTTACAGACAGACCAACCCTGTTCAGGTTGCATGAGCTGGCAGCACTGCATGTTTGGCCTTTACTCATAGCTAGTTCCATGCCATGGCACCTGGAAATGAAAATTATAGACTCTGCTAGTGTGAGGTGGAGACAAATGGGTTAATCTCTTAACCCTAATGTTGCACTGAAATGTGTAAATTTTAAAATGTCTTCTCTGCAACAGCTTGGGTTATGTCTGTAAGATCATAGAATCACAGGATGTTTCAGGTGGGAAGGGACCTTTAAAGCTCATCTAGTCCAAGCCCCATGCAGTAAGAAGGAATATCTGCAACTACTACACTTGGCCTGAAATGTCTCCATGGATGTGGCATCTACCACCCTTCTGGGCAACCTGTGCCAGAGTCTCACCACCCTCACTGTGGTTTCTTCTTTCTATCTAGTGTGAATCTCCCTTATTTTGGTTTAAAACCTTCACCCCTTGTCCTGCTAAAAAGTTTGTACACATCTTGCTTCTCAGCCCCTTTAAGGACTGAAAGGCCACAAGAAGGTCTCCCCAAAGCCTTCTCTTCTCCAGGCTAAACGAGCCCATCTCCCTCAGCCTGCCCCCACAGGACTGATATGTGCTTTTCCACAGAGCTGTTCCTGCCATGTTCATGTGAGCTAGCAGCCCAGCCAGGAGCCCAGCTGAGCCTTTTTCTCTTCTTCCCTGCTCTAGCTGCAGCTCTACAACATCAAAAGCAGCACCAAGACTACCATCTTGAATTACTGCTCCTACGTGCAGTGGGTGCCAGGCAGTGATGTGGTGGTGGCTCAGAACAGAAACAACCTCTGCATTTGGTATAACATTGACGCTCCAGAGCAAGTCACCATGTTTCCTCTGAAGGTAAAGCTCAAGACTCAACTGCTGCTACTTCTTGGTCACATATATGGAAATAGGCAGGGTGGTGTTGCAGAACTTCAGTGAGTAGAGCAGTTGGAGTGCTGTCCTCACACCCCTGCTACCCCTCACACTTCAGAAGAACATGAGAGTGTTGATAATTGGTGCTCTTTCCAGGGGGATGTCGTAGACTTGGAACGGAATGATGGGAAGACTGAAGTGATAGTATCTGAGGGGGTGAACACCGTGTCCTACACCCTGGATGAAGGCCTCATAGAGTTTGGAACTGCCATTGATGATGGGGATTATCACAGGTAAGAGCTGCATACACTACATGGTGATGGCAGGTGGCCCACTTCACATACAGTAGTAACCCCTGAGCTTTCCATACAGAATTGAGTTCAGGTTCTGAGCATGATGTTGGTGCCAGGTCTGGCTATAATGTGCAGCAGAGCCCTTCAGAAGTGAATGTTCAGCTTGTTAATCCTCACAGCCCTGTGGTTTCATGTTTAGGGGCACAAGAGACTGACCAGCCTGGTCCCAGTGGCACTGACAGGTATTCGCTGAAGGCTATTTTAACTGAACTGCTGTGTGTCTTCTCTAGCAGCCAGATATGAAGTGGTCCTCATGTGCTTTTGCTGCTGCCCCATCATGGATGATGACATTGTCATGGAGACACTGAGGAGCTGTGCAGAGTGAAAACCAACTGCTTGAAGCAGCCATAGTAGCCACTTGGGCACTGCTGACATTGTTATAGGGCTTTAAAATGGACCAGGGAAGAAAATTTCACACGTTCATAGCACTGTTGCCACTTGAGGGAGACTTCTTTGTACTGGGGACTTCCTTCAGACACAGCACTTTGGACTTGCCCCACACTGCTACAGCCTTCTGCTGATCCTAGGCCTCTGATTACCTTAGCCTAGACAGTGACCACCTGGATCTCAGAATTTCTCTATCTCAGGCTTTGTGTTATGCAATCTTCTTCCGAACTGGCTGTACCCAACTTGCCTTGTTTTCAGTGCAGCTCTGGTTAGGAAGCTCCTGTCACAGCTGAGGATGCTCCTCAGAGACCTCTCTTCTTCTGCTACTGAAGTCTGCACATCTCTCTGTCTCCAGGGCTGCTGCATTTCTGGAGACACTGGAAATGTCCACAGAAACTGAAGCCATGTGGAAGACTCTAAGCAGGCTGGCCTTGGAAGCAAGACAACTGCACGTTGCAGAGAGGTACAGGAAGAAGCTCTAACATCTGGCTGGCTTAAACACTCTCTTTGCTGAATGTCTCACAGAGACCAGGGTCTAACTGAAGCTGTGACTAGTGTGGCCTAGAAGATTCACTGCATTGGGGAATTAAGTGTTCTTTGTCTTTTCATTCTAGAGATCAGTGCTAGAACTGGGGACATGACTCTGATGGCAACCCAAAGCAGTGTATATCAAGGCTTTGGTGAACTGACAGGCATAGGCAAGCTCGAAGTATCTCTGAAGCCCAGGGATGTGAAGGATAAGCACTGATTGTGTCCCTGGCTTCTTCCCTGGAGCAGGGCTAAGGGGCACATCTGAACATGGGGCTTGGCAAAACCCTTCTCTTGAAGCAGGGCCAGCCCATCCCTCCAGCTTGCAGAGCTCTGTCTGCTGCATAGATTCTGACTTTCTTTTCTTGGATCAAAAGGGGACAACAAAACCCACTTATAGACTAACTGCTTTGATCTTTCCAGGTGCTTTGCAGCTCTGGGGAACTTGGCAAAGGTTCGATTTCTGCATGAAACCAACAGCATTGCTGACCAGGCAGCTCAAGAGCATGTAAGTCAAACTTTTTCTGTTTTCTGCTGTGCAGGGCAGCTGCTTTCCTGTATACACATTGTCTGCTGTGTTCATAATCACTAGTGTCCTGCTACAGACCAGCCTCAGGTGGTGCAGAAACTCCTGACATAATCCTTTGTCCACACCTGCCAGGTCCCTCTCCTGGTTTGCCATTTCATAGTGCTCCTGTCTTTCCAGCTCTGTGATTCTCCAGGTCCTGTAATGACACAGACCTCACCTGCAGACACCTCCCTTGTATCATCCCAGAGCCTTGTTCTCTCACTGACCACACTGACTGAGCTAACTGATGTTGTCTGCAGGGTGGAGATGGCACAGACCACTACCTGGTGCGTGCCCGCTTGGCCATGCTAGACAAGAACTACAAGCTGGCAGAGATGATATTCCTGGAACAAGTGAGTAAAGGAACAAGTAGCAGAAGAGGTCTCATTTATTTCTGAGCAGCGAGGTCAGTGCCCTGTTAGGAAAGAGAAAGAGGTTACTTATTCCTGGGAGAAGAGTTTTTACCCTGAAGTAGAAGGAGATATTTCTTGTTTGAAGGTGTGGGATTGCCCTGAAGTGCATGAAGAGGGTGAGGGATGATCTATATATCCACGTAAAGGGGACAGTACATTTTTTCCAGGGTAAACTGAGGAAAAACTTCTTTTCCTGTGATGGTGCCCAGAGACATTGTGGAATCTCCTTCTCTAGAGAGATTCCAAGCCCACTTGCACAAAATCCAAGGCAATCTGCTGTGAGTGACCCTGCTTTAGCACAGGCATTGGACTAGGTAATCTCCAGAGATTCCTTCCACACTCACTATGATGGAATTCTGTCCACTGTGAGATCTCATCGATGACTGGGGGACTCGAGCATCTCACCTACTAAGAGAGACTGAGAAACCTGGGGCTGTTTAGTCTGGACAAGACTGAGGGGAGATCTGATCAATGTATACAAATATCTAAGGGGTGGGTGTCAAGTGGATGGGGCCAATCTCTTTTCGCTGATCTGCAGCAGTAAGACAAGGAGCAACAGCTACAAATTGGAACATAGAAGGTTTCACCTCAACATGAGGAGAAACTACTTCACAGTGAGGGTGACAGAGCACTGGAACGGGCTGCCCAGGGAGGTTGTGGAGTCTTCTTCTCTGGAGATTTTCAAAACCCACCTGGATGCATTCCTGAGCAAACTACCCTAGGGGATCCTGCCTTGGCAGGGAGGTTGGACTCGGTGATCTTTGGAGGTCTCTTCCAACCTCTAAAGTTCTATGATTCTGTGATCTCAAAGGCAATGTATCTGCTAAATGGAGCCATCAGGTTGACGCTTTGCTTTCTGACACAGAATGCCACAGAGGAGGCCATGGCCATGTATCAGGAGCTGCACATGTGGGATGAATGCATTGCGGTTGCTGAGGCCAAGGTACAGAGTAGAGCAGCACTGGACTTTTGGGCTGGGCGTGCTCAGTATGTCTTCTGGCTGGGAGTCCATTCAAGGTCTGGGTTCTCTTCACCTGCCCTATCAAGACCTCACTTCTCCTTGGAGGGTCTCCAAGCAGAAAGGGAGGTTGCATTGATGTAAGTATAGACCTGAGTGGAAAGCAAGGGAGAAAAGATGACCAAATTGGCTTAGGAGTATCTAGGGCTTCAAAAAAGAATGAGTGATGCAGTGGTACACAGGCCTGGCATTGTGAGTCCTGCTAGCTGCACAACCAGGGGGAGAAATGCCACGTGCCGTGAACTGGCTGTTCAAAGACTGTGGGATGAGCAGGACAAGATCTTGCCTTGCCCACATCAACCAATGCTGCTTTCCTCAACAGGGGCACCCGATGCTGGATAAGCTGCGTCGGGATTACTACCAGTGGCTGCTGGATACCCAGCAGGAAGATAAGGCTGGGGAGGTCCAAGAGGGACAGGGTGACCACCTGGCAGCCATCAGCTTATACCTGCGGGCAGGGCTGCCAGCCAAAGCAGCGCGGCTGGCTATGAGCAAGGATGAGCTCCTGACCAATGGGGATGTCATCAACAGGGTCTCCATGGCACTGATCAGAGGAGAACTGTATGAGCAGGTGAGTGGCCCATTGGGCTTCTTAGTGCCGCCAAAGCTCTGACCTGTACCTCATCACCTCATCAATAAGGTACAGGAGGACTGAGCTGGGAAGTAGCAGGTGCAATTATGTGTAGAGGAGATCCTAACTGCATCCATTATACACAAGTGGGGTCTAGAATTACTGTTGTTAGTCAGGGAAAAAGGTCACAACTCATTGATGATATGTCTCTGAAACATCAGCTGAGGACACCCTTGGGAAGATGGGAATCAACAGGAAAGGAGGTGTGAATGAAGCAGAAAATTTGGCATCACTGTGAAAATGGACAGTGCTTCCTCACAGTGGAATGAAAAATGGTGGCTCATCTTTCCTGTAAGGAAACTCAGCAGAAGAGGCTGTGAAGACAATCTGTGGACCCATGATTATTGTCTATGTCTAATAGCACAAAAATTAGTTGCTTATACTAGGTGGCAATTTTAAAACCAAAGGGTGCTTCTCACACAGCACATAATGATGTCAGTGTGAGGAAGCAGTGCTGAGTGTGAGCAGTGCACATTTGGGATCCTGAGCATCAGTGACCTCTTGCAGATGTTTAAGAGAAGAATATAGAGGATAGGGTAGACAGACACAATGTGGTGCTTTCCCTTGTGAACTTTCATGGTTTCAGCAGTGACTATAGTGTGTGTACTTTAGCAGTTCTATGTTTAAGAACTCTTAAACATAAAAAAAAACGTAAAATATCTTAAAAAATAGATTTTGCTTCTGTGAGCTTCTCAAGTTATTGTTTGGTTTTGGACCAAAAGTGATTAGACAAATCATGGATGTAGAGTCTGTCAAAAGCCATTAAATACAATGATGTGAGGGCATCGTGACACAAACTCAGGAAGCTTCTGCAGTGCAGGTTGTCAGAGATGAATTGATGTCATGGAGGAAAGGCTGCTATGTACTTGCTGTGTTCTCACAATCCTTCTCCGGGCATGTGGTTTCACCACCATTCAGATACTGGAGGCAATGAATCATTGGTCTGCCTTGATGGTTTTTCTTATATTATGTTCTAAGTTCCACAAACTTTGAGCCTCATCCCATCCTGTTGGTTCCCAGCCTTTCCTACAGGGTAAAAAAAGTGCTACCTGGGGCTGAGCTTACACCTCCACTGCTCATACCTGCAGCTCCCATATGATCTTCTCAAGAGCGTGGCCACAGAAAAGGGAATGTGCAGAGAATGGAGGTTGTGTCAAAGACTTCCCTTATTAGAAGGTGGTACCCCAGAAAAACTACCTGGGGTATGTTGATCAGCAGAGAGGAAATGGTCTCAGCACATGCAGTCTTCCCTCAAAGTTCCCTTTACCCTCAAGCTTGTGGTCAGTGAAGGAAGCATAGCTGATGGAGAAGTCTGCATAGCTGATGGAGAAGTCTGCATAGCAGGACTGACCAGCTCTGTACATGGGACCAGTGGAGTGTATGATGGTGTGGGGATATAATGGCTCTAGAAAGTAGCAGCTTGTATTTGTCGTTAGGCTGGAGACTTGTTTGAGAAGGTTGGGAACCCAAAGAAGGCTCTGGAGTGCTACTGCAAGGACAGTGCCTTCCTGAAAGGTACTGTGCTAAATATGTTCCTCCCCCCATCCCTCCCCATCAGAAGCCTGGTTGCTCTGACCTGGAGTTTGGAGATGCCTAGATGCTCTGAAGATTCCATCTCAGTTTTTACATAGTTGCACCTTTACATACAGTCCCAGAGCAGCATCATATTCCCACAGCCTTGATCATATTGATTGCACCAGCATGGATTTGGTCCAGCTCTCCACAGGGTTCAGATTGCTGGTTAGCCCAGCAGGTAGCCCGTTGGAGCTGGAATGAATTGGACAGTCACTGTTCCCCTCCTTCTGTGCCCCATCCAAGAAGTCCAAGTTCACCTCACAGTTGTGCTTCCTTGCTGGATTCAGCTGACAGCTCTCCTGTGCCCTTGCAGCAGTGGAGCTGGCTCGCCTGGCATTTCCTGCAGAAGTTGTGAAGCTGGAGGAGGTTTGGGGAGACCACCTGGTGCAGCAGAAACAGCTGGATGCTGCTATCAACCATTACATTGAAGCCAGGTAGGGGCAGGGGACAGCTGGATAATCAGTAGCAGTATAACCTGGCAAGCTGTGAAGCTGGGATGGTTTGTCAATCAGCAAGGAGTTGCCTGAGTAATCCCTCCTTGGCCCCACTTTGCCAGCACCTCTGGGGCTTATGTGCTATCTCTGCTGGCCCCAACCATGGATGCCTCCCTGCATCTCTCCCAAGGTCATTCAGCCCTATTTACTCTTCTCTGCTCTCCTTCATAGCATTACCAGTTACTCAGGTCTTTTGCTGCGCTAACCCAGAAAGAATCAAGCACCAGACCATTCTGGTGTCCCTGGCTTCAGCAGACCACTCTGGTCTCCCTGGCTTTAGCAGTCCACTCTGGTCTCCCTAGCTTCAGCAGAGCACTCTGGTCTTCCTGACTTCAGCAGAGCACTCTGGTCTCCCTGGCTTTAGTAGACCACTCTGGTCTCCTTGGCTTCAGCAGACCACTCTGGTCTCCCTAGCTTAACTCATCTGGAGCAATGCTGCTGGCAGTCTCTAAAGAATTTAATTTTTTGGTGCTAGGTGCTCAATTAAGGCCATTGAGGCAGCCCTGGGAGCTCGGCAATGGAAGAAGGCCATCTACATTTTGGACCTGCAGGACAAACAAACAGCAGCCAAATATTACCTCAAGATTGCCCAACACTATGCAGCTTTACAGGAGTACCAGGTGAGGCCACAGACCACAGCCCTTGCTGTTATATGTGTCCTGTGGGACTGCTGAGCATGGTTGTGGTGGTTTAGCAGTTAGCTGCCCCCCCACACTTGGAAATAACCCAGGCTAGGACTCAGTTGGCTGGAAGTTAAGGAATGAAGCTTTATATTTACAGCAATGCACAATATACAAGCAGATATTTACAATGTATAACAGATATTTACAGATATATACAGTGAAAAGGTAATACAGAAACACCACAGCCCTCCCAGAGATCAAAATCCCTAAGAGGGGTCACCAACCACCCCTACCACCTTCCCCCTTTCCCCAATCTTATCTCACCATCTGTTTATGCAGCAGATAGGTGGAGGTAGATCAGCCAGGGAGGTTAGCAGCAGGAAAGAAGTTAGTGGAATTATTCAGATTCAGCTACGAAAGGCAGGGAGAAAGAACCATGCAAAAGCAGCCACAGCCCAGAGAGGTCTGAAACAGTCTGACTTATCTATATTTGGGTTACAACTCTTAAAACAATTCTTTTTTTCTTTCTCAGTAAAGCTATGAGGGAAGTAGCATCATCAGTGCTTTCTTCTCTCAGCCTATAGCCTAATTTTTCATTCAAATCCTCCAATTAGTTCAAACCAGCACAATGGTCATTTCCTACAGGTTGCAGAGGAGCTGTACATCAAAGGAGACCAGACCAAGGATGCCATCGACATGTACACACAGGCTGGGCTCTGGGAACAGGCTCACAAGGTAGAGTCAGAAGCCAAAGCTCCTGGGGCACTTGCTCTGCTTGGTGAAGTGTCTGTCAGGAGGTGGTGGTGCCTTGTGCACCAACACCCAATCAATAAACACTTTCCCCGAAGGATTAATCTAGGAGCATTCAGTATCAAGCAGGAACTCAGTCTCTGGTATTCCCATCCTGTCTGTGCCCTTCTTCACTTCAGCAGCCCCACGTGGATGCCCCTGTGACACAGATAACGCTCTCCAAGGGGGCTGGTTCTGTGTCATGTGGTCACAGTGACAAATGACTGCCCATCTTCTGCAGAGCACTTAGCATACACCCCAGTTTGGGTTGGGAAGGAGATGGGGTTTCTCCTTGTCCTTCACTACCATATGCCAAGAAATTGCTTTGCAGTGTGATGTACTTTCTCCCATGTGTGCTCTTTTGGCAGCTTGCAGTTAAGTGCATGAGCGAGGAAGAGGTGTCTGTGCTTTATAAAACCCAGGCCCAAGAGTTGGAGAAGCAGGGCAAATACAAAGAGGCAGAGAGGTGAGCACCTTCCTTGGCACTACTGCTAGACTGAGCCCTGAAAAGATGGTCGTGGTGAGGAGGAGCTTTTTCCTGGTGTAGGAGTAGAGTTTGGGACCAGGGTCTGTGTGCTGGTTTGAGGCTAATTGGAATATTTTAATGAGAGAAATTAGATCATTGACTGTGAAAAAGAAAATAACAGTGATGTCTATGTCACTCTTTGGTTTCGCTTAGGGATATAAAACCAAGAAACCAAGTTTGGAAAGGTTAGAGTCACTCTATCTGCACATGGAGACCTAGAGCTGGGAAGTAAAGTCACTGACTGTTAATGTGTCTTTGTCCACCAGGACAGGAAGGAGCCCCAGATGGGGGTGCAACTCTCTTCTGTAGCAGAGGAAATCTGGCAAGACATTTCCCACTGCTGCATCATAATCAGCTGGGGATAAGATACAGACAGCAGAGTGATTCCCATCCAGACTGCTGATGTTGTCATTTCTAGGTTAATAACACAACACCGTTGTAGGTACAGGGACTTACACAGCTGTGGACCTGATGCTGTGGTACCTGACCTCAAGGATGCCCAGGACATGAAAGGGGGCTTAGAGCTGATGAGGTCGTGTTGGGTTTAATCTTTCTGCTGACCTGCTGGAGTAAGTTGAGCTTATGTTGTCATGTTACCATTTCAAGAGGACTGACAGCCTTAGGCTGGAGGCCAAGGTGAGAGCAGGACACAGAAACTCAGAGGCTCCCTCCAAGTCATGACTTGGGCTGACACGTGAGGCAGGAGGGAATAACTTTGTCCTGCTGCAGCTGATGTTGGCATAAGAGAAGAGCTTTGTCTAAGCAGAATTCGGCTTTGCAGCCCACACCAGCATTGCTGCACACCAGCCATGCCTGACTCCAGCTGTGTCCAATACAGAGAGGCTGCAGGGCCTGGCCACGTCCTTGGCTGGACCATCTCAACATGCCTTTGTCCCTAGGCTGTACATCACCATGAATGAACCCGATTTGGCCATCACCATGTACAAGAGCTGTAAGATGTACGATGAGATGGTTTGCCTAGTGGCCAAGTACCACAAGGACTTACTTGGTGATACCCACCTGCACCTGGGCAAGGTGAGTCTACCTCATGGCATCCCTGGATGATCAATTAGGCCAAACAGGGACAAGAGTGTCACTAACTTGTTGCCTCTGATTGCAGGAGTTGGAGGCAGAGGGGCGCTTGCAAGAGGCTGAATACCACTACCTAGAAGCTAAGGACTGGAAGGCCACAGTAAACATGTACAGAGTGAATGACATGTGGGAAGAAGCTTACAGGGTAATGATACCTTCACAGATGTCCTACCATGCAGGGGCCAGGCTTTGGCTGCATGATCCTGATGGGAGTTGCTCTGTCTATTCACTGCCAAATCTGGGGACATGGCAAACACTGCCCAGCTTCGGCCTGTGGCACAGTGCTGGAGCTGCCTGTGCCTGCTGCTCTGCAGGGCTTGACTCCTCGCTTCTCTGCAGCACTGCCCTCCTCAAGGCACTGCCCTGCTCCCTGCTCCTCACCATGGCACCATGTTGTATCTCAGAATTACATGGCCAATGCACCTCACCACTCTGTACAGCCCCACCCCAGAACTAATCCCTTCCAGCATGAACACAGAATGCCACTTCTGCTGACCTAGCATTGGCTGTGCCGAGGAAAGAGGAGACTCCTTTTCCTCTGCCTTTGACTCACTCTCCTCAGTCCAGTGGTGACTGCAGAAAGATTCCTCACAGAACAGGTGGGATTGGTCCTCCCTCATGAAAACAAGCATCATGTTTAGACTAGAGAAAAAAACCAGGCTTCCCAGGGCAGTGGTGGAGTCTCCATTCCTGGAGGGCTTTAAAAGCTCCAGGAATGGAGCTTTTGGTGTGGTGCTGAGGACATGGTTTAGCAGTGACCTGGCAGTGCTGGGTTGACAGCTGAATTTGGTAATCTTAAAGGTCTCTTCCAGCCAAAATAATCTGATGATTCCATGATTCTGTGTGAGAAGGGAGTCCTTTCTCAGCCTGCTGAAGATGAAATGGATGCACTGGGCTCTTCCTCTTTCTTTCCTTTGGACAGGTGGCCAAGGCACATGGAGGAGCCAACTCCTATAAGCATGTGGCCTATATGTGGGCAAAGAGCCTCGGTGGAGAGGCAGCTGTGAAACTCCTCAGTAAATTTGGACTCCTGGAGATGGCTATTGACCATGCAGCAGACAGTGGGTAAGCAGGTGCATCAGCCCAGCACTGCTCTTCTGGGTGCCTGACCTGACAGAAAAGGGTGTCCCAAAGTAGCTGTATGCCTGAGCCCAGGGTGTGGCATGGCTTTCCCTGCCGCCCATACATCTTCATACAAGCATTCTGCTTCCTTCACACATCCTGTTCCTGTTCACCTGTTAGTCTCTCAGACAAAACTGGACAGGCAGAAGCAATTTGCCCTGTAGCCTCAGCAGGGGTCTTTGTGAGAGTCTCTGACCATGGGATGAGACATGGCAGCTGCCTGCCAGGAGAGTGTTGGCCCCACTCTGCACCTGGCCAGCCATCTGACTGCTCTGCCCTTCACTGCAGCTCTTAGCTGGCTCTCCTGCTTCATTCAGCTTGGAGCAATCTTAGGACCTCCCCTAAAGGTAGAGCCAAAGGCCTCTGGGACTAACAACAGGTGTGAAGAGATTAATTTCTTTCACGTGAGCTCTAAAAGCTCCTTGCTCTCTGGCCAGGAGCAGGAGAAATGGGCAGTGCCTATTCACTGGAGATCTTCTGTATTACACTCTCTCCTCTCTCAGTGTCTTGTGCTGTTCTTGATGTCTTGCTCTTGATGAAGGTATGTCCTTACAGCCCATAGTCCTGCTCTCACCCCATTTTTGTCTTTGGTGCAGGGTCTTTGATTTTGCTTTTGAGCTGGCCCGCCTCTCCCTGAAGCAGAAGATGCCAGAGATCCACTTAAAGTATGCCATGTTCCTAGAAGATGAGGTAATTTTACCCCTTGGCAAAGGCAGTTCTCTGGTCACTCTAGCAATTGAACAGTGGTCCCTAAGGGCTGCTGTAGCAGGCACTTTTATGGCTGCAGTCACTGCTCACCCAGAAAGTTCCACAGTTGCAGCCCCAAGCTCTCATACATACCTTTGCTCATAAATCCTTTGCCTCATGGTGACAGAGGAGGTCACGCGATGGTATCAGGTCATGCAAGCAGCTCCTTCCTCTCTCCTAGGGCAAGTTTGAAGAGGCTGAAGCAGAATTTATTAAAGCTGGGAAACCCAAAGAGGCAGTGCTGATGTATGTATCCTTCCCCAGCCTGGGCTGCTGCGTCCCCTCCTACAGCCTGGTTGCTTCACCAGCACTGTTCTGCCCCTTGCTCTCCCTCTTGTTCCACCTCCTGTTGATTCTCCTAGGTATGTGCATAACCAGAACTGGGATGCTGCTCAGCGTGTGGCTGAGGCTCACGACCCAGACAGTGTGGCTGATGTTCTGGTGGGGCAGGCACGCTTTGCCTTTGAGCAGAAAGAATTCCAGAGAGCAGAGGCCTTCCTTCTGCGAGCTCAGAGACCTGAGCTGGCCATAAAGTACTACAAGGTAAGCATAGTCTGTGGCAACATCACTGCCTTCTTCAGAACTCAGTTTGGGTAGAGGACAAGTGAAATTTATCTTCCAGCTCTCCCTGTCAGCTTAGTTGTCAAAGAGAAACCATTTGGGGCACAGGAAGTTCTGCCTCAACATGAGGAAAAGTTTACAGCGAGGGTGGCAGAGCACTGGAACAGGCTGCCCAGAGAGGTCGTGAAGTCTCCTTCTCTGGAGACTTTCAGAACCTGTTAGGACATGTTCCTATGTGACCTGTCCACATAGGAACATGTGGACACATAGCAGTTCCACAACTGCTTTGGCAGGGTGGTTGGACTAGATGATCCCCAAAGGTCCCTTCCAACCCCTACCATTCTGTGATTCTGTGATATTTGAGTGGTTCCTAGTAGAACCTGGCTGGATTCCAGTAGAATTCCCAGTAGAAACCAGTAGAATTCTGTCCTGCTCTTAGAAGTCTGAGCTGGTGGAAGCTGAGCATGATTTAGCTCTTTCACAGCTCTGTGAGGAAGCATCCTGCCAGAATACAGAGGGTCCTCTGGGTGGAATGAGTGGGTGTGTTTGAAGACTGTAGGTGTCCATTCCACAGAGGCTGCTGGGATGGATGAGCTCATTCCTCTGGGGTAGCTTGGGTGGGTGAATGGATGCAGGTGACATTTTCAAGGACGAAACAGCTGCTGTGGTTGTTTCTGCAGTGAGGCCTCTGGCAAGATGACATGAAAGACTAGATGTGCTATGTGACACCAGGAGTGCAGGGGATCCTGGTGAGCTGGTGAACATTTCTTCTCCCCTCTGTGCTCGAGCAGGAGGCTGGCATGTGGAGCGAGGCCCTGCGGATCTGCAAGGAGTACCTGCCTGGTCGGCTGGAGGAGCTACAGGAGGAGTGTGGCCAGGAGGCTGCCAAGAAGGGCTCCAGGTGAGGGATGCTATAGTCAGGCTGTGAGGAACAGCTGGGCAGCTCTTCTGCTTGGCCAGTGTGCTGATACCTTACAGAGAGAGCATCCAGGGGGTTCCTTCTCAAGGACCCTGGGCTTGCTACTGTACAGTTTCCTAACATCCTTCCTCCCTGCTCTGAGACACTCCAGGCTTATCCCTGTCATCCAAGGTCTCCCAGATGACTTGTCACATAAAAGATCTCCAGGGTCTCCAATACCACCAGAGTCTCTCCCCAGAGATCTCCATCATAGAATGATTTCAGATAGAAAAGACCTCTAAGATCATCAAGCATTAACCGAGCACTGCCAGGTCACCACTAAACCATGTGTCTCAGTACCACATCTACACGGCTTTTAAAGCCCTCCAGGGATGGAGACTCCACCTGTTCCAGACCTTGACACATCTTTGCAGGAAGAAACTGTTCCTCATGTCCAATCTAAACCTCCCCTGGTGCAATTTGAGGCTGTTTCCTCTTGCCCTGTTGCTTGTCCCTTGGGAGAAGAGACCAGCTGCCTCCTTGGCTCTCTCCTCAGCGCTGGCTGTTTCCATTCCTTGGCAAAGGACCTCTGGGGTCCCTGACTTCACTCTGCTGTGCCACTCCCTGTGCATGCCTTACACTCTGGCAACACCCCAGCCTTGTTCACAGCCTGCCTTCCTTCCACAGAGGAATGGAAGGGCTGCTGGAGCAGGCCCGGGAGTGGGAGCAGGCTGGGGAGTACGCCCGGGCAGTGGACTGCTACCTCAAAGTGCGTGATCCCAGCAACAGTGTCCTGGTGGAGAAGTGCTTGCTGAAGGTACAGTGGGGAATTAGGATTCCCTTCCTTTGCTTTGCTGCCTGGGCAGTCTCCTACACCCTGCAGTGCATCCCAGGGACACCTCAGCCACTGCAGGGTGCCAGAGGGGATCTGCAGGCTCCAGTGACTCATGGCCATTCTGTTGAGGCATTGTTGGCTGTGTGCTTACCTTGTGCTGCTCTGACATCACTTGCAGCAGGGTGCCCTTGTTTTTGCGCCCATACCTTCCTGCACACAAGAGCTGGACTTTATGGCTTAATCCTTGGCTGGACTTTCTTCTTCTGAGCGCCCTTTCTTCTTCTTCTTCTTCTTCTTGAGGTCTGTGCCTATCAGTCTTTGGGTTGTGTTCTTGTTCATACCTTCCAGTCATACCTGTGTCCTTATTCCAACTTGAACAACTGTCTCCTTGTCTGGTCTTCTCCCACGAGTGAAAGTAGCTGGACTTCTCTGAATTGCTGGAGTGGGCTGGCATTCTTCTTCCCTTCCACATAGTTCAGGCACTCTTTTAGCTGGGACTGAGCTATTCCCAGCGTCATCCCTTTCTCAAGCTGGCTTTATCACTTGTGCTGCTGGCAACTTCTCTTCCCAGGCTGCTGAACTGGCCATTAAGTTCCTGGGTCAGTCACAGAGCGTGGAGGTGACACGGACTGTGGCTCCTCAGCTGGTGGCCATGAAGAAATACAGTGAGGTAGGTGCTGGTTCCTGCCACTCTAGAAGCAGTGACATAGAAAGGGAGAGCTCCATCCAGAAGGCCAAGGCACATCCAGGGGTGGTGGGTGGAGGGATCTATTCAGAGTCAGGCAGTGCAGAGGCTTCAAAGAGGACAAAGGAGGGGAAGAGATGAAGTCCTGGAATAGTGTGAGAGCACCAGGCCATGACAGAAGACAGGGAGTAGAGAAAAGACTTAACTTTAGGGAAGGGACTTGCTGTTGTTGCTGTGTGCTGATCACTCCCAACAGCACCAGCTCCAGCCTGTGCTGCAGGGTGCTGTTGGGGTTTCATCTCGTATGAGACTGTCTCTGGCCCTGTAGGCAGCTGAACTCTACCTCAGCTTGGACCTCATCCGAGAAGCTATTGATGCCTTCATTGAAGGGGAGGAATGGAGCAAAGCCAAGCGTGTGGCCAAGGAGTTGGACCCCAGGTATGCCCTGAACTTCTCAAACTATACTCTTACTCCCTCTCCCACCCCTAAATGAGCCATTGTCCTGTCCTGATGCTCCCCACAGCAGCCTTCCCATGATTGACAGGACATATTCTCCACAGCTGCCCTTCCCAAGCCATTTACCATCCTGACACTTTCCCGTTGCCACACATCCTATGGAAGTCATTGTCCCCTTTTTTCCCATCCCTATCTGTATGTGCCCTCCTCTTGGCATAATGCTTTGCATGCATTTCCTTCTGAAAGTCCTGTCATCCCTTTCTTTCTTCACATATTACATTGCAAAGAGCTGTCTAGACCATTTCTTTCTCTTTCCACCCTAGAGAGATGTGGCACAGCCCTGAGTCCTCTTTTTCCTAAAGCAGACAGAGTCAAATCCAGCCTCTGCACTGGTGCAAGACACTGCTGCTCTTGCTGCTTATTAAGATTATTTCTACCTCGCAGGTCAGAGGAATATGTGGACCAGCTTTACAAGGAGTATCTGAAGAACCAAGGAAAGGTTGAGTTGGTATGTATTAGGGATGCCTCACAGGCTAGGGAATGGTGTCAGGGTCTGTGCAGGTCCTTGGGGCATTTCTCATGGGACTTTTGCCTGAATATGCCCACAGGTGAGGAGTCCTTGTGCCTATGAGCCATAGGTTCTGCATGCCAGATGAGTGACCCTAGGTTTGTGCTTCCGTGCCATAGAAGGGCCCCTGTGTGTGTGTGGAGACCTGGGGGGGCTGATGCTGGCCTTGATGCTGGTAGGAAGCCATGCCTGCACACTGAATTCATGGTTGTTTCCATCCCCAGCTGGTGGGAATGGATGTCATGGCTGCTTTGGATATGTATGCAGAGCAGGAGCAGTGGGAGAAGTGCCTGGAAGTGGCAGCAGAGCAGGTGAGTGCTTGTGTGACCCCCTCGGGAGACAGACAGACATGGGACCCTGGCACGGGGTCTTGGCATGAGCTCTCTTCAGCCAGGGTGGCAGGAATGAGCAGGCAGGGCAAAGCAAAGCATTTCTGTCTGTGGGGAGTATGGGGGTCACTGCAGCAGCTCAAAACCACTTCTCCACTGTTCCCATCTTGGGAAGTGTTAGAACCCAGAAGCATATTTGGTTTAAATGTTGTCATTAATGGAGCATTGGGAAAAGCTAAATGAGTTGTTTTGTCTGGAAGTAATTGGTGCCAAGGAAAGAGAGAGGCTTGTAACAGAAAGCCTTCTTTCTACATGTGCTTCAGAAGCCTAGTGTCAGAAATGAGACATCCTCATCATGAAACTAGATTTGACTTTTTTTTCATTTTTAGTGACTGTTGTCACTGATTCAGACTTTCTCTGGTGATAAAAATGATCTGTGTTGTAGTAGTTGTTATCCTAGAGACTTGTGTGCTGATCATCAAGAGATAACAGTGTTGATCTTCCATAAAGAATACCTTAGCCACTAGGATATGGGTGGACTTTAGAGGAAAGGCTGAGAGAGCTGGGTCTGTTTAGCCTGGAGAAGACTCAAGGAGAATCTCCTTAATGTCTAAAGGGCAAATGTCAGGGGGATGGAGCCAGACTCTATTCAGTGGTGTCCAGTGACAGGACAAGGGGCAGTGGACACAAACTGGAATGCAGAATGTTCCATGTAAACATAAGGAAAAAAATATTCACTTTGAGGATGGCAGAGTGCTGGAACAGGCTGTTCAGTGAGGTTGTGGAATTTTTTTGTCTCTGGAGGCATCCAAAACCACTTGAACATGTTCCTGTGTGATTCGCTCTAGGTGATCCTGCATTAGCAGGGATGGTAGACGAGGTGATCTTCAGAGGTCATTTCCAACCCCCACCATGGGGGTTAAGATTCATGAAACTTCATGTTCAGTTTAATGGCAAAGGCTTGGTCAGTTTTATTGTCAGCTTATCAGTTTTATGTGTCAGGTGGCACAACTCCACCACCAAGTCCAAGAAGCTGTTAGTCCAAGAAGCTGTTAGTTTACGCCTCTAAGAGTGCGTTAGCACAGCCTGGCTCCATGAGTGCTGCAGCACCTCATGACTTCTGATTCAGGTGTTGAACAGTGATCATACAGGGAAAAAAAAAAATACATTTATCAAAACAGGTCGCATCTCTGTGGTGATTAGGCAGTTACCTGCCCCCCCCCCCCCCCCCCCCCCTAAACAACACCCCCGGACGGANAACCCCTACCACCTTTCCCCCTCCCCAATCTTGTCTCACCATCTGTTTTATGCAGCAGATAGGTGAAGGTAGATCGGCCAGGGGGATTAGCAACAGGAAAGGAGTTAGTGAAATTATTCAGATCCAGCTAGGAAGGGAGAAAGAGCCATGCAAAGAGCCAGCCACAGCCCAGAGAGGTCTGAAGCAGTCTGACTTGTCTATATTTGGGTTACAACTCTAGAAACATTTTTTTTTTCTCAGTAAAGCTATGAGTGAAGTAGCATCATCAGTGTTTTCCTTTCTCAGCCTATAGTCTGATTTCTCATTCAAATCCTCCAATTAGTTCAAACCAGCACAATTCCAGACCTAATCTTTATCCCAAACTGTCCTGTACCTGGTGTTTCATCACACCCACATCTCCCTTGCGCTTCATAAACTATCTCCATTGCTCATTTTTTACAGGATTGCACATTTTATGTCATCTTTTTTCATCTCACTACTATATCCAAGTCTCTGTGAAGCAGGTCTTTCCTTAGCTGAGTTTCTGTAAGGCAAACTACAGTTGGTCCTCAGCCAAATATTTGTGTGATAAGCAGATATGTGAGCAGCACTCCAAGAAGGCTTCCAGTCTCAAGAGATCTGACAGCACTTGAATCCTGGATGGGAGCAGCCTTGCAAATTATCAACATCTGCATTCCACAACATATTTTGATTGATTCAGTCATTAGGTTGAGGGTTGGTTTGGTACTTGCAGTGCCATGTTGCGAAGGTGCTGCATTCTTTAGGTGTTTGGTTGGTCCCTTGGTAAGTGGTGAACAGCTGAGAAACAGCTTTATTTCCACGTGTGAAGGAGCAGCACAGCATCAGCTGGCCATGACTGGAGGTGTTGAGTGGAGCCCAAATCAACAGTTGGGTCTTCTGTGTGGCCTCTGTCTGACATACCTGGCTGGGGAGGGTCATGGGGTTGTACACACATCTGAAACCATCTCTATCAAGTAACAAGCATTCACCTCATGAATCTCATGCTCCTGCCTTCTCTGTGCCTTCTCCAGAACTACAAAGTCTTGCACAAGTATGTGGCTCTGTACGCAACCCACCTCATCCGAAAGGGCAGCTGGGACAAAGCCCTGAGTCTCTATGTCCACCACGGAGCACCTGCCAACCCCCAGGTGATGACAGCAGTGCTGCTCTGGGAGCCTTTGTGCAGTGCTGCCTTTCCCTCAGCCTCTGCTTGACAGCAGGAGACCTCCAGACTTTTCCTGACTCCCCATCTGGCTCCCTCAAGGTTTCCCTCCTCTTCGTTGCAGAATTTCAACATTTACAAGCGTCTCTTTGTGGAGATGGTGAACACATCTGGCATGAATTGTGCCGAAGCCTACTCCAACTGGGCTGACCTGCGTGATGTTCTTTTCCATCTGGTGAGTGTGTGTGATGGTTTAGGAGTTCTCTGCCCCCCTCCCCCACCACACACACACACTTTTGAAATCACCCAGACTAGGCTCAGTCAGCTGGAAGTTAATAAATGAAGCTTTATATTTACAGCTCAGCACAATCTACAAGCAGATATTTACAATATGTTACAGATATTTACAGCTATATACAGTGAAAAGGTAGTACAGAAACACCACACCCCTGCCAGAGATCAGATTCCTCAAGAGGGTTTCCCAACCAGCCTACCACTTTCCCCCCACTACCCAGTCTTATCCCAGCATGTGTCTTACATACCAGGTAAGCAAGGAAGATCAGCCAGGGTGAGTTAGAAGCAGGAATTGATTAGTTGGGTTGCGCAGATTCAGCTAGAAGCCAGAGAGAGAGAGATCAGTAGCCAAAGCAACCCGAGCAGCTCTGCCTTGTCTGTGTTTGGGTTCTTACTTTTGTACATCTCAGTAAACCTATGAGTGAAGGACACATCATCATGTTTTCCTTTCTTAGCCTATAATCTCATTTCTCTAACTAAAATATTCCAGTTGCCCTCAAACCAGTACAGTGTAGGTCATGGCCACCACTGCTCATTAAACTCCAGCTCCCTGGGGGCTCCCAGCAAGGCAGGAAGGAGAGCTAGCATCTAGCCTGGTGACACATGGAGTGTTTGTAGAACACAAGGTGAGAGGAGGTGGTGAATTGTCCACTATGTTGACAGAACAACAGAATGTTATGAAGGGGGCAAGGCTGAGAAAGAAGTCGTGAAAGAAGATGACCTTGCACTTCAGGCCAAGTCCTAGAGGGGGTCTGGGCACTGATTCTTGCAGAGCTCACTGTGCCACTGCTACATGGGGGCTATCACACCATGCCACTTTTCACCCTACACTCACATTCAACAGCCTGGGTGAGTCAAGGACCTGAGGAAAGCACACAAGTACCTAGCATGGAAAATGAGAGTCCTCCTTGTCTCCCCAGAGATGCTTAGAGCCTTGTGCTTGTTTGGCCCTGTCCCAAAATACCTCAGCCAGTGCCCACCATGGCCTTTTCTTTGCTTCTGTCCCACAAGCATCCACCTTTAGCACAACCAAAATTCACAAGGCCCTCTTTGTCTATCCAGACTCATCCCTGCCTCCAGTGCTTCCTGCTGCTGCAGTTGTCTCTCTCCCCTTCTCCCAGAGCCTGTCCTCTCAGCGCTCTGTAGAACCCAGAGCACCCAAAGCCCTGTCCTTTTTCCAGTCCCCAGAGGTGCTTGGGTATTCCAGATTGTCCTCCCCAACTTTTCCCTGGACTCAGGTGGATGAAGACCACTCTTATGGTCTCATCTTCTCAAGTTACTCCTTTTCTCTTCCTCAGTGTGAAAACTTAGTAAAGTCAAGTGAGGCAAACACTGCAGCCCATGAAGAGTTTGAAACCATGCTGCTGATTGCTCATTACTACGCCACCCGCTCCGCTGCTCAGGGCGTGAAGCAACTGGTAAGGTGTCTGAAGTTCCTTTCTGAGGCCACCATCCTGAGTGCAGAACCCTGTGGGGCCAGGCAGGTTTGGGGCTATCCAGAGTTCCTCATTCCGCTCCAAGGGTCACTTACGTACACAGCATGGATGCATGAGAATGGGACTGTAGAGATGTGGGAGCCCAGCACTAACAGGTGGAACTGGAGGTGGTCTTCTCTGACTCTTTATAATGGGGCGAGGACCTAACTCAGTCACAGGACCTGAGGCTGGGATGTAAACCAGTGGGATGACTTGTGAGAGAAGAAGCATCAGTAGAAATTTAGAGAACACACCAAAATGTGGCCTGGCCAGGAGAGACATTGCTGCCTTTACAGCTGTCCCAGGCTGTGGGAGCTACTGGGCTTCACACATGGTCTTGAGAGCAGACTGGAGCTCATGAGTGTGTGCACTGGGCCTCTCAGGGATTTTAAAAGCTTATGGGCCTGAGTGCTTAGCATCACACAGGGCTTTGGCAGATACTGGACCTTTGTGCTGGGTCCTCTATAGGGCTGTAGTAGCTTATAGCCCTGGGTGCTGGCCCTCACAAGGCACTCAGCATCTCACATTCATTGAGATTTGTTCTAGGTCACAATCTTTAGCAGCATCCCTGATTGATCCATATGGAACTGTGATAAGAGCTCTGTAGGGGTTTGGGATTGGAGCTGTGATGGAGGAGGCTGTGAAAAAGGTTTCCACAGCTAGAATCCCACTAGAAGTTGTAGGGGAGACTGGGCCTTCCCTGTGGCTGCATGTGTAGATGTTGGGGGTCCAGAGACATGTCAGGCACAAAGAGCCAAGTCCAATGCCTTGTAAACCGGTACAGACTCATACAGTTGTGGAAGGTTGAGGCACTAAGTAGTCTGTTTGGAACCACAAAGAGGAGATGGCCTTCCCAGTTCTGGTATGATGAGAACCTGGCTGGCAAGCAGAAAGGGGAAATCCCCCTGGAATTCCTTGTCCCAGCTCAAAAATTCTTGTGTAATCAAACACAAGAAAGAATTTACTGTGAGTGTGCCTGGGCATGAGAACAGGTTGCTTGGAGAGGTTGCAGAGTCTGCACCCCGTGAGGCATGCAAAATGTAACTAGACATGTTCCTGAAACAACCTCCTGTAGCTGACTACTTTGAACATGGCAGAGGGTAGACCAGGTGGTCGCCACAGATCCCTTCCAACCTTGGCTATCCTGTGACTCAGAGTGTGAGCTTGGGTGTGAAAGATATATGAGGCAGAAGAACTTTCTTTTTAGGTGACACTTTTCCTGTGTGTTCACTCAGTGAGGGTACTTACAGTCAGGATTGAAGTGTTTAACCTTTGCTACCTGTCGTGAATATGGACTAGAAGATCTCCAGATCTCCTTCTAACCCCTGCCATTCTGTGATTCTGTAATAAATGGGTGCAGAGTCACTACAGTGTGGCCTCATGAGATCCCTTCTGACCTGTGCTGATGGCTGTGGCTTTACTGTCCCCTCTGTCTGCAGGACACGGTGGCTGCCAAGCTGTCCATTTCCCTGCTGCGTCACACTGACCTCCTCCCTGCAGACAAAGCTTTCTATGAAGCTGGAATAGCTGCCAAGGTGAGAGCTCTGCCACCAGAGCAGCCAAGGAGCTGCAGGAACCTGGGATCAGGGATTCTCCATCCTTCCCCAGTTGCAGTCACAGCAGTAGCTGGACACTGGCCTTGGAAGCCTCTCCTCAAGCAGCTGCTGTGCTTTGCCATGGCATGGCAGTGGGAGGGCAAAGCTGAGCTGGTGAAGGGACTCAAACTGCAGGCCCAGGGGTGGACCAGAGGCTACACTGGATTCCCTGGCTCTGCCAGTGTAGATCCAAGGCTCCTGACTGGTCTGCCTTTCTCTGAGTCACTCAAGGTTGCCCTCAGTCCTGAGGCTGCAAGTTCTGCCCAGATACAGTAACACATGGCAAGCAGTGTCACATTCTCAGTGATGCCAGCTGTGCAATCATGCCTAACTCCATCTTGTGGGACAGCCTGGTTGTTCTGGTGGCTGGCAGGGATGGCAAGCTGGGATGTGCAACTCTCCTTCCCTGTTACCTGTGCTGCAAGCAGGGTCTCGTGGCACAAACAGGAGCTCAACCCTTCCAGCCATCACTTGGGCAGGAGAGCTGTGGCTATGGAGATAAGCTGCCTGGTCTCACTTGTGGCTCCTCTCTGTACTAGGCAGTCAGCTGGGACAACATGGCCTTCATCTTCCTGAACCGCTTCCTGGATCTCTCAGATGTGAGTATAGTCTGCTGGAGGAAGGGATCCATCCTGAAAACAGGCTGCAGGGGCAAAACAGACCCTCAGCTGGCCAGAGCTCTCCTGGGGCTCAAATGTGTCAGCAGAGGAGCCCTGAATGCTGCTGGGTGTGGGTGCATGCATAGCATCAAGGACCTGCCACAGCCCTCACTGTCACTCTGTATGTGTGTGGGTACATGTCCATGGGTGCAGGCTGGCCTGACAGCTTAGGCCTGTGGTCCTCATGGCTGAAAGTGTTGTTACAGCAGATAGGATAGGATAGGATAGGATAGGATAGGATAGGATAGGATAGGATAGGATAGGATAGGATAGGATAGGATAGGATAGGATAGGA
>VWZI01011975.1:317300-388955 GCA_013396835.1 Psilopogon haemacephalus
AACAACCCCCCACAACAACAAAACCCAAACCCCAAAAAAAAACAAAACACCAAACCAAAGGAAAAAAAAAAAAGAAAAAAAAAAAAGTCTGTGCTGTGCAAAAGACACTGTACAATTCAAACAGAACAAACTCCATGCACATGAAGGGGGTCGTGGAACCCCCCAGGCCAGGACCTGGCTCTGCAGGTACCACCGGGCAAAATGCCAACGGAAAGAGGGCAGGAGATAATACTGATGCGCAAAGTCCCCTGGAGCGGGCAGCAGGGAGGATTGTCGCTGGGCCCAGCCACGGCACATGCAGGGTGAGCTTCCGAGCACTGCAGCTGGGGTCTCGCCGATGCCCTACGCTTGATGGACAGACACAGAAGGGGGTCACAGGCCACAGAGCTGCCGTGCTGGCTGCCTGGGGGCTGCTAAGATGACACAGTCACTGCCGTCAGCGCTCCGTTCCGGGTGTAGTAGAACTTGCTGAACGCCTCTTCAAGTAAACAGGTAAGTCTGCTCTGGTCAGCCTGTGAATGACAAGCTATGGTGAGGCACAAGAGCTTGGCTGTCCCTGAGCAGGGATGTGTCTTATTTCTCCTGCTTCCCCACTTAGAAAAAGGCTAATCGTGGAATCCCAGCACAGCAGGGTTTGGAAGAGACATCTGAGGATCATCTTTGCCCAGCCTCGCCCTGCTAAAGCAGGGTCACCCACAGCAGGTTGCCCAGAATCACAGTGTACAGGCAGATTTGGAATCTGCAGAGAAGGAGACTCCACAATCTCTCTGGGCAGCTTGGTCAAAGGCTCTGTCACCCTTTGTGATCCAATACAAACCATCTCCCTGAGCCCCAAGCCTGCTTACCTCGCTGATGAACCCAAGCTGGACCAGTTCAGCTGCCAGCTCCTGGATATTGTCATCTGCAACACAAGGAAGGGTCTAAGTCCCAGCTCTGAGCATGCTGCTGGCCCCAGTGCACCAGATCACAGGAGGAAAGGTACTTACTGGGCTGCAGGTCACAGCTCAAGTGTCGATTCAACTTGTCTTCCAGTTTCAGCAGCAGTGTTAACTACAGGGTAAAGAAGTTCTCATGAAGGGCTGCAGTCCTGTGGCCTGACACAGGCTGTGGCCACCACAGCCAGCCAGCAGCACCCTAAAAATCCCATCAGGAGAGGAACCACACCCTCCAGAGCCCCACAAAACAGCCACATCCAGTTCCACTTCAACCCACAGTCACCAGCATCATCCTCCCACAGAAGAAGCCTGATTCTGGGGGTGGACCAGAAACATTCACTGCATGCCAGGTCAGGCTCTGGATCTGGCTTTGGGTTGCAAATATGGCAGCTGTGAAAGCAGAGGACCCTCTGAGACCACCACAGGCCCCAGCAGGAGAGCCACCAGCTCTGCACCCTGCCCCAGGTCACCCCCACACAACACACTGAGCCAGAAGATGGGAAGGAACATACGTGGTGCTTTACACCCTCCTCCACGGACTCAATGTTGCACTGCATCAGCACCACCTGAAACCAAAGCAGAGACCCCGTGATGTGGCTGCTACACAGCCCAGGGAGGGGAGGGACAAAGCTCCTTGCCTCTCACCTTGCGGGTCTCCACCTCAGCAGGCTCTGGAGTTGGGGTTTTCACGGACGGGGGAGCGATGGGAGACTTCACCACAACCTGCTGGGGCTGCTGGGGACGTGGCATCCCAAAAGCCGTGAGCGGGTAGATGCCATTCCTACGAGACAGGGCCTCTGGTTATGCCTCTCTCAAGTGTTTCCCATTTCAGTTAGAGGTGCCCTTTAGAACCCCTCTTACCTTACATCCTCCAGGAACTTGTCCAGTTCCAGTGCTGGAGATTGTGAGAAGCTGGGGAAAGAAAAAAGTACTGAGGTGAGATGCCAGCTAACACAACCACCCACTCCAGTCTCTTTGGGTGCAGCTTCAAATCTCCACATCCTGGACTGCAGACTAGTCAGTGGCAGGATGAGTATAGAGAGAGGTGAGACAGACTCCAGTCTCTCTGTAGAGGAAGGACCTATTTTCAGAAGCTGAGTATGAGGTGACGCTTTAATTACAGCAGAAAGCAGAACAGACATCTCTGCTCTGTAAGACAACTGTCCAAAGCAAAATTGCCTGGAAACCAGCCCAGCAAGACTGTGCTCCTAGCAGGGTTCTTCACAGACACCTGCAGTACAAGACCCTTGAAGCCTGTGTCCCATCTCCAGAAGAGCTCTGCAAAGGCAAGAACCTCTGCTGGCACAGCGTGACCAGCCACATAACTCCAGAATAGGAAATAGAAACTACACTTCAGGATATAGTGCCCTGTCCAAATACTTCTCACTGCAGTTTGGGACATTTGTGCCCTCCATAATTTCTTTCCCAAATTTTCTGTTCAGCTCAGTAGCTCCTGAATGCCATGTCCCAGAGGAAGTTTTCCTGCCAACTCATTTAATTCCCCAGTCTCTTAACTCCACTGAACATCCTCCTTGCTGGTGGGTGTTGCAGGCACTGATAGCCACTACCCTCCATGCTGCAACTTGTACATTTACTGCTCTTCCTCACCCCCAAGCACACAGTTTGTCCATGTGGTGAGAACCACTTCCAGCCCCTTGAAGACAGCTCTCTGATCTCCTCCTGCACTGCTGCTGCTTTGTACAGGTACCATCTGTCAACATTTCAGCCAGCTAACCCACTTCCCTGTATGACACCTGGTACTGTATTTGCTCTTGCCTACAGCTGCACAGCAGCATGTTTTCAACAAGCTGGAAACTCCTTTCCCATGGTGGCACTTCACAGCCCTCAGGCAGCACAGCACCACTTCTTTCTCTAAAGCAAACCACTGCTGCCTCTTGCATGGCACAGAATAAGCACCATAGCAAGTAGCTCTTTTCTTTCTGGTTTTGACTAGCCAGGAGACATTTTCTCCCACTTTAATAAGGTGATGAGGAAAGTGTTTTGCTGAGGAATTGGTAAAGTCAGATTTCTAATGTCCATTTGACCACAGCTTCTTTTAACAGCCAGATCCCTCCAGGCACTCTGGTCTGCCAGTTTTGGTCTCAGCTGTGTATCTTCCTCCACTCCACAACCACTCTGCAGGCCTCCAACACACATCTCCTTTCTGTCTTCTCCAGCACCCCTGAGATACTGCACTCCTGAAAAGCAAGTCCCAGCCTGGCTTACACCAACACTCTGCAGATGGAAGTCCTATGTTATGTGAAGAATCTCTCCTGCACAGCTTTGACTACTCACTCTTTATCCTCCATTCCCAAGGGAACTCAATACCATGATTTACTAGCACTGTGAAGATCGGAATGGCTGGGGTTTGGGCAAGTCCCAGTGGCAAAAAGCATTTCTCAAATGAGCAGTGCTTTTTGTCCTTGTCATCTTTATGGCTGTTGTTCAGCAGCCTGAGCACCCCAGAATGCTGGGCTTCCCTAGAAGCACTCTGGACCTCTCTGGAAATACAGCATCCACACCCCAGCCTTTCCAGTTAAGCCTTTGACTCATACCCAGCATCTCACATCGCTCTTTCACTCTCTACATGCTCTGTAGATACTATGGTCACTTACTTTGGGAGCCACCTCTGTGGCACTGACAGCTGTCCAAAGCAGCCCTTCCCTTTGCATATTGTAGAACAAGCTGCTCCATTAAGGAAGCACTGAAGAGTTTCACAAGCCTGTGACTGGCCTGAGTCCACTCCCTAAACCATTCATGGAATCACAATCTTTTAGGCTGGAAAAGACCTTAAGCTCATGAGTCCAACCCTTAACCCAGCACTGCCAACTCACCACTAAACCACATCCCTCAGCACCACATCTACGTGGCTTTTAAATACAACCATTCAACCAGGTTTTGCTAAGGACTGTTCCAACTACATTGTGTCCACTTTCCTCCCCTCCTTCAGGGGGCAATTCACATCTCAGCTGCATGGAATCTGTTTAGAGATCATGGGTGCAAGGTATTTTTCCACCCAAGACTTACTCTCCACTCATCCCTTCACCACCAGCACTGTCCACTCCCTCATTCCCTGGTTAGTTGTAAAACACCTGCATGGTTATCAAGGAGCAGAGATCCTTCTGTGCTCTCACCAGGGCACATCTGTCCCTCACTCAGCTGAGCAGCCCTGTCCAAGCACAAAACAGGGTACTCACATCATCTTGACTCCTTCTCGGTCCACGTGATTTATCTCTGCCAATACTGCACTCATGTCCAGGTTTTTGGTCATTTCTTCTAAAGCATTTTCAGGAATCATGTCTATTAAAACAAACCCTGAGTTAGAGGAACTACAACTCCTTTCCAACTTAAGAACAGCAGAAAACTCAGAGGCTGCAGAATTTGTGCCCCTAAGAGCTGTTTGGGCACCACAGTTGCCCAGCTCTGCAGTGACCACAGCTCTGTTCCCAAAGCCCTGCCAGTTAGAAGCAGCGCTAAGGTCCTGATTTCCAGTAGCACCAGCTGTACTGACAGCTCAGTGGAGCTCTGTGGGACAGCTGTGGAACCCTGGAACTCCATACTCACGCTGATGTCCAACGATACAGTGAGCAGCCAGCAGCTTTAATGATGGCACCTCGAACAACGCCTGGTGGAAAAGGAGCTCCCGGGCAGTTGGACGCTTGCCAGGGTCCTGCTCTAGACACTTCTGGATGAACTCCTGAAAGACAGAGCTGCATGAGACCACCTGCAACATCCCGGCAGCCACGAGAGCGCAGAGCCCTGCTCCCTCCCTCACTCACCCTCTGCAAGGGGTCCTCCAGCAGCTGGATGGCACTGTTGATGGCCTCCTGCGGCACATAGGACGACTCACCATTACCCTGGATCTCCAGCACCGCCATCTGCAAGCACAGAGCATGGCCTGAGCATTGCTGACTGTGTCGAGCAGAGCTCAAGGGGACACTGCCAAGAGTGAAATCACAACAGCAGAGTTGCTTGGGGCTATCTGAGGTCAGGATTTGCGGAGGCAGAAAGAGAATGTCTGCCTCATTATGGTGGCTTGCCTCTAGCACCCTGAGGGATTGCCAGAGACCCGGGCACTGTGCCAGCATCACCCTGGACAGCATCTCCTTTTTGGATCTCTTGATCCGTTTGCCTGTACTTTTGCCTGACAATTCCCATCCTCTAATGAAGCTGGGACTGGACCAGTGCCAGAAGCTGATCACGTTCCTCCCAACTGCGTGACTAGCTCTGTATTACAGGCAGGAAAGCAAGTGCACACCACCATTCAGCACCAGCTCCAGCTAACACATCCCTTGCAATGAAAGGCTGGCACAAGATTTCAGATGGCATCTTAAGATTTGGGGGTTGCACTAGATGACTTTCAAAGGTTACTTCCAACCCAAACCATTCTACTTGAGCAAAACTCCAGTTTTGTTTCCCAGAAGTGGTGTGCTTCCACAGCTCTTTTCCTCCTTCCCTTACAGGCTGTGCAGCACTCTGAGAATTCTCTGTGCTGGCTCTTTCTGACAGCTCTTCCCAGAAGATACCAACATCTCGCATTTCCTAGATGTGGACCTACTGATTGCAAGGACAGAGGAACCACTAAGCTGCTAAGATCAGGCACATCAGATTTGCACATGGCTGCAAACAGTACCTATCTCAAACAGGGACTGTTCTGGACCAGAATGTTTACGGACTACATCTGTCCTCTCCTCTGGTTACCAGAAAAACAGGTAATGCCAAGAAGGGGAGTTCTGGTTGCCACGTACATCACATACAGTTTGTTGTGGTGGCTGCTCCCACCAGCCAGTGGATCAGACATCAGAACTACAAAATCATTTTGGTTGGAAGAGGCCTTTAAGAGCAAGCCCAGACATTAACCCAGCACTGTCAGGTCACCACTAAACCATGTGTCTCAGCACCACATCTACATGACCTATAAATCCCTGCTCTGAGGAGCCTGTTCCAGATCTTGACAGTTCTTGTGGGGAAGAAATTGTTCCTCATGTCCAACCTAAACCTCCCCCAGCACAACTTGAAACTGTTTCCTCTTATCCTACCAAGGCCTGCAGAGCAATGAACTGCACATGAGGAATTTCAGAAACAACCACCTTTACTGAGCTAATGATTGCTCAGTAAGGCACTGGGGAAGCCCCAGCAGGCATCTCACTGAGGCAAAGTGCATCTGACTTGGAGAACAAAGAGCACTTGTTTCCAAGCTAACCCACCCATAACCACAGCATCTCTACAGAGCCATCTCCTTCCCTCAGATTCCTTCTCTGTCCCAGAGCCTGTGGTTCCACACTCACCTCCAGTGCACACATCCCAAAGGAGTAAATGTCCACAGCAGTAGTGACATTGGCAACTTCTGTAACACAGAAAACAGAGCTCTGTTATCAGTCCATCCTTGAACTCAGCAGGACCTGTAGGACCACTTTTATGATAATCCTGCAAGCTTCTCTTCCTCTTCTGATTTTAAAAGACAGAGGAGATGAAGCATTTAAGCAGGCAGATAACCCAGAACTGTTCATATAACATCTGTTGCAAGCCTCTAGCTGCAAACAAGATGCTTGGAGCAGCTTAGAATCATTAGCAAAGTCAACAAAACCAGGCTTGCAGCTGGAGCCACACCATACCTCCATATTCCGGGGCGAAGAAGTGCAGGTTCTTCTGCTCCTCACGACAGGTCTTCACGTGGTTGTTAATCGTGTCTGGTGCCACTAGAAGAGAGCCACAAACATTTAGGATAAAGGAAAATGTAGCCTGTCCCTATCTAGATCCTAGAGAACATGCAGCTCCAGGCCCCTCTGGTACCCAAAGGGACAGTGCAACAGGGTCACATCAGACCTTCATCAGTCCCACATCTCCAAGAGCAAACCTGGAGACCACAGCTTCTGCCAAACAGGAAGAAAAGCTGGGAAGGACTCCCTGATGAAGTGCAAGTTCTGAAAGCACCTGAAATCAGGTCTGTAGCATTCATCACAGGCAACTCAACTATAACCTAGGAACAGCCAAAGATCATTGCAATTAGCAACTACCTCAGGCCTTGAGGAGAGGCACAGACCTACAAGGCAACTTTTCTACATATCAGTAGGTACCAAAGTGCCTCAAGACAGAAATCATGCAACAAAGCTGCTGACTGGGAAGATATGGCCACCCTGGCTGTAGAAGCCTCCTGTTAGCCAGCACCTCCCCAGAAATGATGACAAAACACTCAGAGCTGCAGAGAAGGAATAACTCCCAGACAGAACAACCAGCAGCAGAGCACAAGCATGGACCCAAATGACAGCCACCTCCAAAATGACTGAAAATGGCTCTCCAGAACCAAGCAGCTGGCTCCACCAGGTAGAAACACTAAGTCAGACAGGGAGCACAGAGTCACCACCACATCTGAAGCTCTACTTCCATCCTTGAACTCGCCCAGTCCCACAGTCTCCAGCCCATCTCCCACTTCAGCACCATTTGAGCAATTACCATTGGTCCTGGTCTATACTTGCCACAGTGTGAACTTACAGGGCTCATACTAAACCACCTGTGATTTTCCAGGTGTTCCTGCAACAGGTCAGGACACACCAAAGAATTCCCAGTTGAATGAAAACTAGCTCCCAGCCACAAAGGAGAGATGTTCTTTGGGCTCTAGTCAGACAAGGACCTTCCTTGGTGACTCAGCCCAGCTTTGCTGTGAGGTACATACCAAATCACATTATCCTATTCAAGCACTAGAAATGGAGCTTGCTCTGATGTCCAGTGTCTACTTTCCCAACCAATCATCCATAAGTAGTTGACTGCTTTTTGTTCTTGTGCTGGCTCTTGGTAGTCCAGTCAGATTGCTTCCTCTCTAGTGACTTTGTTCTTACAGACTCCACCAAGTCCTATAGTTCCACAGATCCAAGCAAAGTAAGATGAATCCTTTGTCCTCCTCTTCAGTGCTGCTCTGTTTTTCCCCACTGACACAGACTGCTCAACATCAGCTCTGGCCAGGGCCATGCACGATCATGTCTCTACCGAGGACTCTGCTCCAGTGGATCTTAATAGTGCATACAAGGAAGTGCATCAAATTCCTTCCCCCGAGCAGATCCTCCTCCCCTAGACACCAGATCCTCCTCAGTTCCTGAATGATGAGCTTCTGTGCAGCTTGGCATTTTGCACTACTGACTTACAAGTGGAATCTGTCCAGTTCTCTTATGTCCTCCCTGTGCTTCTAGAGGATATCCTGACCTGCCTCCACACCATCTACCCCCTATGTCTCTGTTAAAAGCCTTGACATTAATGAGATCAGCACCTGAGGGACTCCAAACCCCTCCAGTGAGGCAGCCCTGTTCCAGCCAGGGCCTGATACAGCAAACAGGGTAAGTCCCCCAAGATTTGTCCAGCACAGCTTCTCAGACTGAGCCTCCTAAGGAGGTTCCCAGACATTGGCAACAAAGAATTCCTGTTAATTTGTCTTTCTCTACAGTGTCTGCCTGAAGTGCCACTGTGGATGTCTGACCTATGGGTGCACAAGTCACTGAGCAGAGAGGCTGGAGAGGAGCTTTGCCCGAGTGACATTTTAAGACAAACTCTCACCTGCATAAGGTAAGAAAGCTTGGTTTAAGGTACCCCTGACATAAACACTGATTCTCACACAGTTGCTACCTGCCATCCACTACTACATCCTGTCATGAGTCTTAAGTCTGTGGGAGATCAATGCATGAAGGCCAAGGACAGCTGCTTGAAGCAAGGCAAACAATGCAGGTCAGGAAGGAAAGCCAGATCACCAGCATTAACAACCAGCATGCCTTCCTCAGCCACAGAGATGACGACAGCAAGGGACAGGCAGATGTAGCACCAGATGTGCTGTACGTGACTGTACAGCAGTCTTGTGGGGAATTAGCAAAGATGAATTTCAGAAAAGGATTCAGTCAAATATGGTGTCTGTGTGGGGCAGATGATAGGAAGAGGCATGAAGCAGAAGGCAGGGCAAGCACCTTGCATTTAGCAAGCTGAACTCAATCTGACAACCAGAGCACAAAGAGAAACAATCAGCATTACTACAACATGAAGAGCTTGATGGACTTCTCAAACCCTCAAGGACATTCTTGAGCAGAGAACTCACCAGGGTAAGCAGGCAGCTCCTCAGAGTGCCTGTTGATCATTAGCAGCAACAGCCAAAATGCACTCAGTGGTGTTACACCTCATGGACCACCAGTGGCAGGTTTCACCAGAGGTGTCCAATCACACAGCAACCTGCCCTTTTAAACACTACATGCTCCAGAAAACATTCCTCTTGTCCTGTGTCCAGCTCACACTCTCTTTTGTCCTGCATTCAACACTTCCTCTTTGCCAGTGGAGAAGTCTGCCCAACAGGTCTTTCCCTTTCTCCTGAAGCCACTGAACTGCTCTATCTCCTACAAACACCTTGGCATTCTCCAAACCCCAGGTGTTTGGAGTGTTACTGCACTCTTCTGGTGAAATGCTTAAGAACATTCTATTCCAGATGCCAGCAGACACAAAAGCAAAGGAAAACAAGGCAACAGCAAGAGGGACCAACAAATAACCACTAAGCTTAGTCCCAGGATTGCAGTGCAATCCAGCAACAAGGGACAAGTAACCCTCTCACCTATGCTGTCTTCTACCAGCATAGAATGGTTTAGGTTGGAAGGGACCTCAAAGATCATCCAGTTCCAACCCCCTGACATAGGCAGGGACACCTCCCACTAGAGCAGGTCGCTCAAGACCTCATCCATCCTGGCCTTGAAAACCTCCAGGGAGGGAGCAGCCACAACCTCCCTGGGCAGCTCATTTCAGTGTCTCACTACCCTCACTGTAAAGAACTTCCTCCTAATGTCCCGTTAAAATTGCTCCTCTACCAGTTTAAACCCATTAATCATCATCCTGTCATACCAAGACCTTGTGAATAGTCCCTCCCCAGCCTTCCTGTAGGCCCCTTTCAGATACTGGAAGGCTACTATAAGGTCTCCTCAAAGCCTTTTCTCCAAGCCCCAACTCTCTCAGCCTGTCCTCATAGCAGAGCTACTGCAGCCCTCTGAGCATCTTCAAAGCCTCCTCTCGACTTACTCCAATAGTTCCATGTCCTTCTTGTATTGGGGGCTCCAGAACTGCACACAGTACTCCAGGTGGGGTCTGACAAGAGCAAAGTAAAGGGAAAGAATCACCTCCCTCGCCCTTCTGGTCACACAGCTCTTGCTGCAGCCCAGCACACAGCTGCTGTCTGGGCTGCACACACACTGTCAGCTCACGTTGAGATTTTCATCACCCCAGGCCCCCAAGGCCTTTTCCTCAGGGCTGCTCTCCAGCCATTCCCCACCCAGCCTGGAGTTGTGCTTGGGATTGCACTGACTCAAGTGCAGGACCTAAGACTTGGCCTTGTTGAACTTCATGAGGTTGGTCTGGGCCCACCTCTGCAGCCTGTCCAGGTCCCTCTGGATGGATCCCTGCCCTCTAGCAAGTTGACTGTGCCACACAGCTTGGTGCCATCTGCAAACTTGCTGAGGGTGCACTCAATTCCTGTGTCCATGAATCACAGGGACCAAAAAAAATCAGCTAAACACAAGATTCTCTGCTTGAAACCATAAGAGGTGTGAGGCCACATTATCCCCTCTATTCACAAGCATTAGTGAAAATGCCTTGAGCGTAAGTAGTGAGACTGCACAAACCTAAGACATTTCACAGATGATTTTATCTGCACACAAAGTTCACAAACATTTTTTATTAGCGAGAGCAGACCTAGAAAACCATCAACTTGGAAGCTGCTGGAAGCAAAGAGCAGCATACAGCTGTTAAACACTGAGTCAGCCAGGAAAAGACATGGCAGATTTCCACACACAACCACCCTACAGCCTGGCAGATCTGCATCAGGGACCATCAGCAGTGTTTGCAAAGTTATGTGCAGCACTGAGTCACCAGAAGCAAGAGGATTTTATCATTTTTTAATAGTTGAATGTCTAAAGAGGTCAAGAGGCAAACAGGTTCAGCACATGAGAAGCTTCCTACATCCAACTCCCACCACCAGACAGCAGCCTCCAGCTGCTTACACCCAATACTTCCCCTCACCACAGCCCCTGGCACCACCTCTGAGCAGCACAACCAACCTCTGCCTACAGCAGTGCCCAGGCTCTATGTTAGGACAAGCACTGCTGAGGCAGAACCAGTGGCACTTGCAATAGAGCTGACATCACACACATTCATGTCCTCTGACAGAGATTATTACTTTCTGTGGAGAAAGTAATATAGAACCATAAAAAACAGGGGATGGTTCATGCTGGAAGGCATCTCTGGGCTCCACCTTGTCCAATCCCCTGTTCTAGCAGGGACACACAGAGTCACCCAGGACCATGACTAGGAGATTTTCAAGTAGCTCCAAAGATGTACACTCCATCACCTCCCTGGGCAACTTGTGCCCGTGTCACCCTCACACTGAAACAGCATTTTCTGATGTTTAGAGAGGCCTTCCTAGGGTCCAGTTTGTGCCCGTGGCCTCTAGTCCTGGCACTGGGCACCACTGGAAGAGCCTGGCTCCATGCTCCATCTTCTCAGCACCCTGCAGATATTTACAGACACAGATTAAACCTCCCTGAACCTTCTCTGCTCCAGGCTCAGCAGTTCTAGTCTGCTGGCTCACTCAGCCTCTCCCCACAGCAGAGATGCTCCAGATCCTTAAACTTCTTGGTGGCCTCTCACTGGACTCTCTCCAGGGCAACCCTGTCCCTCTTGTACTGGGAGCTCAGCACTGGACCCAGGACTTCTGAGGAGATCTTACCAGTCCTGAGCAGAGGGGAATAGTGCCCTCCCTTGACCTGCTGACAGTACTTTGCCTAGCACAGCACAGGACATCATTAGCTACCTTTGTGACAAGGGCATGTTCCTGTCTCATGTAAATAAGGAGGCACAGAAAGGAGCAATGGGAAGGGAAGCAATCATGCTGTGTCAGATTTCTGGTGAAGCAGCAGGTGATATTTTTATGTTTAAAAAGCATTCAGAGTTTTGAGTTGATGTGTTTGACCATGTCCATTACATGGAAGTGGAAAGGGGGAGCTGGAAGAGCATAGACAAGAACAGATGAGGAGGACCTGTAAGATAAGTACTTGTCAATCCTGGCTGTGGGCAGGCTCTCAAGCAGGGACTTAGGAGCTTATTAGGACTTTATCTGTGAGAGTTCATTATATAAACAGCTTCGTTCCAAACAAAGTGTGTAGGAATATAGGAAGTCTGCTCAAAAACACAAGTTAAGTTCTAGTCTAGAGGAATGCATGTGCTATGGTGCATCAGCTGGCTGTAACACACAATGACAAAGGATGGATGTTCCTTCTCAGTTCTTCCACAACTCAACTGCAGCAGCCTCAGCACAGTGCAAGAATTACACGTAGTCAGAAAACATTCACTGGAATGATCAGACCAAGCTCCATTGTGATAACCTACCACTCCTAGAAGAATGACTTATGCTGAAAAACTGAGGCCTCAGAAACGTGACCATGAATATTATATGTTCTGAGCAGCTCTATAGAACAGAAAATTGGACCAAAACAGTATAAATGCACATCTGATTAAAATGCAACCAGGGTCCATGAGTTTCAGCATTTCAGGTTTGCCTTTGCTGCATTTCAGCCTTCACATCTCTGCTATTACTGTTTCACAATATGTCAGAGGGAAGCTGCACAAAGAATCTTAGACATAACAAACAGAAAAGGCTTCTCCCCTCAGCCTACACACCTCAAGGTCTACATCACAAAATTGTCTCAGCTGGAAGGAACCTCTTGAGAACATAGCTCAAGACTTCTGCTCATACAGGTCAGCTGGAAGAAGTACTCCAGAACCATGTGCAGTTCACTTTTGAGTATCTCCAGGGAGAATGACTCCACAACCTCACTGGGCAACCTGTTCCAGTGTCTGGTGACCCTCACAGTAAGAAAAAGGTATTCTGTGTTAGACAGAACTTCAGGTATTTCAATTTCTTCTAGAACTTCAGGTATTTCAATTTCTTCCCATTGCCTGTCAGTGGGACACTGGCTCCCTCTTCATCAACTGTTTATACAGATTTAATTGACCCTCCTGAGCCCTTTCCTTTTTAGGCTAAATAGATTCAGTTCTCTCAGCCCCTCCTCACATGGACAGATACTCCAGTCCCTCAGTTGTCTTCATGTCCCTGTGCAGGACTTCCTCCAGCAGGTTTACATCTTTCTTATAATGTGGAGCTCAGATCCAGACACAGCACTCTAGATGCTGTATCACAAGCGCTAAAGAGATAGGAAGGGTCACTCCCCTTGACCTGCCAGCAACACTCCTGCCAACACAGCCAAAGAGACTGTCGGGGTGGCTTGCTGGCTCATCATCAGCTTGCTGTCCTCCAGGAACCCAAGGTTCTCATCTGCAGAGCTGCTGTCCAGAAGGTGAACCCTGACCATGCACACGAGGATGTAAATACTTGCTGAGCTTGTATTCCAGTGATCTTTCATGAACTGGCATGAAGAAGACTTCTACAATGCCCACATTCCACATGCCTTCAATCAAAGAACCCTAAAAGGAGCGGATGTACATAAATGTAATAAAAAAGGTCCATGAAGACCAGGATGACAATGAGATCTCTTACACTTCCTGGAAATTCACCTGAAGGCTAAATAAAGCACCATCCAGCAAAGCTGAAGCAGCAGGTGCCTCCAATGTAACACCAAGAGAATTAATCTGACCACAGAAAAGGCAAGTTCTCATCATTTGGAGCATTGAAGTGGGAAACAATCTTTTCAGGAGAGCTTAGGTAATTAGAAAATGACAACCAGTCTAGAAGATCATTGGTTTCTGGGGTTCTGATGAACCAGAAGACTTGCAGCAGCCGAAGAAGGTACACTGAACAAGGCAAGAGACAGCTATTAAACCTTCTGCAAAATAAAAATGAGTTTATTACCATTCTGACATAGCAGAGGGTACATCTGTTACGTATTCAGTCCACTTGGTCACTGCAGCAAGGCCAAAGACACCAATTCTTACAACTAAATCTGACTTTGCAAACCCCAACACCTTCCCCCAGAAGCACACACTAAACCATAATGTCTGGTCAGGCACTAACTGACCACGGCAATCAGAAGCCCTTTGATTGTCACTCAGCTATGACTCTCCTCCTGCCTTAAGATGTGTGCTTATCTATGAGATCAAGGCAGGCCTCTGGAAACCATCTTCATCACTCATAATCTTACCAGCAGATGGGTTCCATGAGGTCTCTGTCAGTTTATCACTATTTGACATCAACCTCATGCTACCCCACCCAGGTTTTTCAACAAGAGTTTCTCAACAACAACCCAAACATGAAGAATCTTCACTTTAGGCCAGGCTTTTACACCACTCTCAAAGACAGTGCAGACCAAAGTGAAACAAAGCCTTTAAAAAAACTGTAACCTAAATACAACCACTTTGGACCATCTGAAGCATCCTGGGCAAAACCAGTTCCACTCAAAGCTACTGACCTCACTCCCAGTAGCACCTACAGGTGGAGACAGACACATTCTTCTGGTGTTTTGCCAAGGTGTGAAGCAACTGAAAATGCCTGACTTGTAGCGGACATGCTTGACTCCACACAAACTGTATGGCTAGGACCAGCTAAACTACACAAACTCAGGTTAAATCCTCCTAGATGAATACTGACACATGCAAAAATATTTTCAATTTTTATGACAGATTATTCTATGCTGACTGATTTAAACCCTCAATATTTTTTTTTCTCTACACCACACTTGACTTCATTAAAAAGAAAAATAAATAAAGCAACCAGATGCAAGATCTCCCAGTAACACCTATTTTATTTCTGCATCACCTGTGATGCCTGTTACAGCTGCAAGACCCAGCACAAGGCTTTAAATATCAAGTAGCAAAATTCAAAAGACTGAAGACTAAAATAAGATCAGTTATGAAAGCGTGTCACTTGCAGCCTTACTAGCTCAATGCTGAAGCCAATCGGGAGGCTTATACCCTATATTTAGTGTTTTCAAACCCAAATCACTGCTCAAGATCCAAGGATAAAGCAATCCCCAGCTCTCACATGAACAGTACATAGCAATACCACAGTACTGTTAAATTATCAACAAAGCAGCCAAGGAGGAAGCTCAGCACCTCAAGGCCATCTGATATTGCCTTAGCACACATGAAACACTACATCATCTTCTCAAGCCTAGAGACCACTGGCTGAGGCAGCTCTGCTATGAGGACAGGCTGAGAGAGTTGGGGCTTTTCAGCCTGGAGAAGAGAAGGCTTCAAGGAGACCTTATAATAGCCTTCCAGCATCTGAAGGGGGCCTACAGGAGGGCTGGGGAGGGACTACTCACAAAGTCTTGTAATGACAAGATGAGGAGTAATGGGCTTAAACTGGCAGAGGGGAGATTTAAAGGGGATGTTAGGAGGAAGTTCTTTACAGTGAGGGTAGTGAGACACTGAAATGAGTTGCCCAGGGAGGTTGTGGTTGCTCCCTCCCTGGAAGTGTTCAAGGTCAGGATGGATGAGGTCTTGAGTGTCCTGATCTAGTGGGAGGTGTCCCTGCCTATGTCAGGTGGTTGGAACAGGATGATCTTTGAGGTCTCTTCCAACCTAAACCATTCTATATTGCCATGCTAGAATAAAGGCCAAAAGATTCTGCTTGCAGCAGTGATTTGGTTCCTGAGAAACAACCTGCTATTCCTAAGCCTTACTGTCACCAGCATGGTTGAACGCATGTTGAAGTCCAGACTCAGCCACATTCTCACTCTGTGGGCTATTCCTGGCACAGTTTGTCTGCGCTAGTGTGCCTCCTTACCTCTCCCCCTGCCCCCTCCCATAAAGGCAGCCTGGCTTGCCCAGCTCCCACTGCACTGTAAACATCCCCAAGGAAACCTGTAACTCCTAATCCCATGAGCCCTGACTGCAGCAACTTCCTCCTGAGGTACAGAAGATCCCAAATTTAGCTAAGAGCCTCTACTCTGCTGATGATGCTGAGCAGCTCATACCCTCCTCCTGCAAATGCTAAGGCAGCACAGCACCCTTCCCACCACTTCCATTTGATAGCTGGTAGGTTCCCAACTCATTAGATACAAACTCTAACCACCGAGAATAACTCTGGTGGCACATAGTGAAATAATTATGCTGAATGTAAATGCAGTGCTCTGTTTAACAGGGTTACAAACTGCAGCACTTCAAGCCTTCTTCCCCAGCACATGGTTCAGCTCCAGAGATTGCTGGGCCCTCTGATCCAGACTGGGCTTTACTCAAGAAAGGTTGGACAAGATGGAAAGGACCTCAAGGATCATTCTGTAGGATTCTGTGATTCTCTAGACCCCATCAGCCCAACTCTCTCATATGCACAGTTCTCCCCAAAACCAGAGCTTTGTCTGGGGAAACAAACAGCAAACCTTATTTCACAACCAAGGACTCATTTGGGCAGGGCATCTCTCTGGCCACCAGGAGCCAGACATGTTCACCGAAACGCTCATTTCAAAAACAAAACATCTACGGAGTTAGAACTACAGCAAGCAAGTGGACAGCCAAGCAGAAAGCAAGGACTAGTCCAGGCCTGATGCCCAGCCCAGGCCAGCAGAGCAGTAGCAGGGAAGAGCCTAACGTATATGGAACGTTCAGCTGGGAAGAGCTCGGAACAAGGCATCCGCTTGGCTCGACATGCGGGAGCCGGCATGCACCAGGGTCCAGGGACTAGCACACACTGAGAACAGGGAGAGGAAGAGAATTAAGGACCAGGAGACTTCACAAAGGGCAGCGCTCCCTCTCTGTAAGGCTTTGGCTGGGAGCACAGGGAACAGCATCCCAGCACACGAAGCAGGATGTGCCTGAACCCAACAGTTTTATGGACCAGCCTTATAGCAAGGGAACGCCGCATAGGTAACCAGAGTGTGTAGGGCTGTGTGTGCTACCAGTACAGACACACACACGCATATATATATATAAATATAGATATATAAATATATATATACACACACAGAGAGGCAGGTACGTTACATAGAGAGTGGCAGTCACGTCACAGGAGCGGAGAAGTTTGCTCACCATTAGCAAATATCCTATGAAAGACTGTTGGTAACAGAGCAGCCCGTAAGCGGGAAGTAAAACGAGATAGAAGTCAATGAGTTGATGAAACAGCAAGCACTTCACATCCATACAGACAGCTAGGTCATCATCATGGCACAACATGGACAAGGCTGAGCACCTGGCCCTGCCTCCAGCCACCTTCATAAAACACATTTGCGTAAGGAACATCAGTGCTTCTAATTGAGAACCAGACTGGGCAAGGGAGACTACACACCTCAGACCAAGGAGGAGATTATGGTCTACTGAGGCTAAGTATCTGGAAATTCTGCTCATTCTGAGAGTGCTCTACAGTCCCTCACTACTCCCTTCAGCAGACAACCATGTTTCTCTACATCCCAGCAGCTCCTCCTGGGTGTGGACCCCAGCAGCAGAACCTGGCCATATGATTTAATAGCAGAGTTAATACCAATGAGACACAGTCCCCTGGGACCTTGGCTTGGAACTGAAGAAAGGCCCTGGACAGATAGCAATTAAATATTTAACAGATCCTGGAGAGTAGTTATGTCCAAGACAGGCAAGCATATGCACCAGACTGCCTGCAAGCACCATCTGGAAATAGACCAGCACAACACTGAGCTTCCTCACCATACTCTACTGGAGGCCTCATTCAGCACATGCCAGCACATTGCTATGTCTCAGGGGCACCAGAAGCAGTTACACTCCAGTCTGAGGCCTCTGTTCTGTTGGAGCACTCCAAAAATAAAAATCCCCTAAGGATTTTTAATTCAAACCCAGCATCTCTTTCCAGCTGTGCCTGGTTCTGCAAATCACAAGAAACATTTCCCAGCAATCCTGAACACAAGCAAGCAGCAAACACACTCTGAAGACTTTCAACAGTACAACATCTTGCAACATGCTCCCTTCACAGCTCCACTTGCCAGACAACACAGATATGCACAGATGCATCCTAGTGCTGCACACAGATCCTGTGGAAGAGTGCATCAGAAACAATCTGGACCTCTCACAAGCAATGTTTTCACCTGACCACAGCTCCAGAAAGCAGCTGCAATGTTCCACTCTGGGAATGCCAGTTTAAGAACTGTTTTTTTTCCTATCTTCACCACATGTTCCCCAAAACTCAACACCTTTCCTTCTGAAATCTACTCACCCTGCACTTCATGGCACTGAAAAAATAAAAGGGTTAGTAAATGAATGGATTATGGGTGGCTTTTGCACTTAAGCAGTATGAACAATCTTCCCACTTTCCCACTGCCTTTTTTCCTCCAGATACTTCAAGCATGTGAAGACTTCATCCCTCTTCTCTAAAGTCAATGCACTAGTCACAGCAACACACTACTACAAAGCCAGTCTCCTTTCTTCCTGCACAGGTGGCTCTAGACAAACAGACTGATCCAGAATTACATGCAGAACAGAAGAAACAGTGGTGAGCCCTGCTAGCATGTGTGGTTCTGCAATCTGAAGCGGCAGCAAGCAGTGATAAGCAGAGGGGCTGCTCCTGTACCTAACTAAGCATTACAGCAACAAGCATCAGCCATTTCTGTATGACACAAGCCACAGGCACTTCTCTTCAGTGATTCCTCTCCTAGCAGGCAGAAGGGTGTTCTGCAGAACACACCAGAAGCTTCCCTTCACCAGATTTTTGTCCCACATTCAGCAAGCAGTCCCTTTTCCTTAAAGCAGAGGGAAGAGAGGCTCCCAAGATCACAGCCCAGAATGGTGCTGGAGCAAGACAATATCAAAGGGCAGACTGATGCACACCAAATCATTGCTCCAAATAAATCCAGGAGAATTACTGCCCTGCTGCTCTGAGGCAAACATGAAAGCTTTCAGATACCAGCTGGCTGAATTACACAGGCCTAATGTTGCCAGTGACCCCAAAGCAACTACCACTCTGAGGTCTCTGTAATGAAGACAGCCTGGCTGGCTGCCGCAGAGTCAGCAGCACCAGACAAGTTCAAGCTCCAACATCAGCCAGCAGCTTTGATGATGTAGCTCTGACTACCCTGGCTGTGTGAACACTGCAGGAATGAGAATATGTTATGCAGCATGGGCAGCTTTCATTCGAGCCTGCACTGGATCAATAGCTTTCACATATGGAGGATTCTTCTGCTGACTACATATTCACTCTCTCCCTCTTTGTTTAAAAAGGGCCAATATCTCCCAGATAAATCACTTTAGTTCTGAACAGAGGATGCAGGCAAAGCAGTCTACAACCGTGGAGTAGAATAAAGTTTGCTTATGAATAACTGCAGTTAAGCACTGCTCCTGCACAGCCACTCTCCCAGCATAAGGATATAGCTGCTGGAGCACAGACACTGCTACCCTCGGACCACAGCTCCACTTCAGTTAACCATCCCCATCTCTCCCACCACACCTAACAGAAGCAAAGCTCCACGAAGTGGAGGGAACAAGCAAAGATGTAACTCTGTGGAGGAAACTTTATAACCCACAGTTCAAGAGCTGACTTCCTTCTGACAGACTCTGAAGGGCACTGCTGGGAGTCTGAATGCTCTCGAGAATATCACATTGGTTGATCTGCAGGTACCAGCTTCAAGTGATTCGTTTTACAAAGTGCTGGCTATTGACCAGAAAGGCTGCAGCTACATAACACTTTAAACTGAACTAGAATGAGTACTCTTATGTACCTAAGTCCACATAATGGGCCCAAACTGAAAGCCAGGGAGCAGCTGTGTTTGCCACCACACAGGTATCAGATGTACACAACTTGTGGAAACTTCTCTCGCCTGGACAAAGACATGGAAAGATAAAGCAAACCCCATGATGTCATTAGCCTGTCTGAAAAGCCACTCACCGAGCTTACAGGCAGACAGAGAACTGAGTGTTCTCTGCTCTGACCTGGGTACACAAATGTATCAGAGATTTGTTACAGAGAACAGAGACCCGATCTGGAACAAAGAAACAGCACAGGAGTTCTCTGATGGAAGGAAAAACCCCAGAGTCTGCAGTTCATGAAGAGAGGCTCTTTTTAGATGACAAAGCAGAGCATCATTTCCTGCACACTGTCAGCATCTAACCCAGAATTCACACAGACTTCAAAACCTACAAGAGAGCAAATGTTCACTTCTCAGATTGGAGAATACTTGCAAAAGTTGAAAGACAGAGCAAAGCTGTCACAAGGGTTCTGTCAAGGCACAGCATGATGCACTCTGGCTGCAGAGAAGAGACCTTTAGAGCAAAGGTGAAACTGTATACGTGAGGAGGCACTGCACTGCCAGATCACTCCTTACCCATGAAACACAACATTTCCACCCAGAGTGGCTGCCTGTTTGGTCTTTGCCAAACAGACCCAAGGCAAAACAACATTCTGAAGTCCAGGCCAAAATGAGAGATGGTAGAAAAGGACACCAAAAGAAGCAGCTTGCTCCATTAGGGCCCATCAGCTCAATTACCAGTGCTGGCTGCTACAAGAAGCACCTGTGTGGGCTGAGTGAACACAGCTCTCAAAGCCTCACCAGAGTGGGAAAAGAATTCCATGTGTTAACATAAAAAAAAAGATGCAGAGTAGGTGAACTTAAGAGTAAAGTGCACACAGAACTTGGAAGTTTCAGCACCATTTCTCAGTCACTCCTTTGAGATAAACTGAGGCAGGGGCTAACAAAGGAAAACAGCATCCAGGATCAGTTCTCCCTGCACCTGAAGGTGGTTCAACCAACAGTGAATTCTGCTACCAATCTCTAGCACAACTGATGTGGAGTGGAGGAACATGTGTACATTCATGCCTGCCATGCCAGGTAACTGAAAGGATGAGATGCCTTTTTCTGTTTGAGCAGCTTGTCTGGTAGAGAAGGGTCACCACTCCCAAGCCTTACCTGACCCAATTTTGATCAGTCCATTGTGCTGAATGAAGATGGTGTCACAGGTCAGGTTACCATGGATGATTGGGGGATCACAGGAGTGGAGGTAGCTGCAGATTCAGAACAGAGCACAGGTCAGAAGGCCGCAGAGGTAAGAATCCCTCCCTTCATCACTTCACTCTCATCAGAAGACAGCAGCAGAGCAGAGGGCACATCCCACAAGATTACAATAGCAGGGAGGCCCTATTAAGCCTCTAGGTGAGGAGAAAGTCATGGAAATTAACCAATTGTCTCTAATGAACTATCTCCAGGACATGGGGGAGATAAGAGAGCTTTCTCTGAGCAGTTCCCAAGAAAGTCAGGGTACCAGGGGTGAAGAAACTACCTCACCCAGTTAGATGGGTGCTAAAAAGGTTCGAATTTTATACCACAGTACTTTTTAGAATATTACATAGTACCTTTTTTTTTTTTTAAATCAGCCAGGTTGGAAGATACCTCCAAGATCATCCAGTCCAACCTATCACCCAGCCCTATCTAATCAACTAGAACATGGCACTAAGAGCTCCACCACCTCCCTGGGCAGCCCATTCCAATGTAAATCACTCTCCCTGTGAACTTCTTCCTAATATCTAGCCTATACCTCCCCAGGCACAACTTGAGACTGTGTTCCTTGGTTCTGTTGCTGGTTGCCTGGGAGAAGAGACCAACCCCCCACCTGGCTACAACCTCCCTTTAGGTAGTTGTAGACAGCAATGAGGTCACCCCTGAGCCTTCTCTTCTCCAGGCTAAACAACCCCAGCTCCCTCAGCCTCTCCTCACAGGGCTGTGCTCCAGGTCCCTCACCAGCTTTGTTGCCCTTCTCTGGATATGTTCCAGTACCTCAACATCTCTCTTGAATTGAGGGGACCAGAACTGGACACAGTACTCAAGGTGTGGCCTGACCAATGCCAAGTACAGGGGAAGAATAATCTCCCTTGTCCTGCTAGCCACACTGTTCCTGACACAGGCCAGAATGCCATTGGCTTTTCTGGCCACCTGGGCACACTGCTGCCTCATGTTCAGCTCCTATCTACCAGCCCCCCCAGGTCCCTCTCTGCCTGGCTGCTCTCCAGCCACTCTGTCTCCAGCCTGTAATGCTGCCTGGGATTGTGGCCAAAGTGTAGAACCCTACAGTTAGCCTTGTTAAATCTCATCCCACTGGCCTCTGCCCACCCATCCAGCTGCTCCTAACTTGCTGTCATCTGCAAACTTACTGATGATGGACTCAATTCCCTCACCTATGTCATCAATAAAGATATTGAATAGAATTAGGCCCAGCACTGATCCCTGGGGAACACCAGTTGCCAGGTCACCAACTGGATGTGGCACCATTCACTACCACCCTCTGGGCCTGGCCCTCCAGCCAGTTCTTGACCCATTTCAGAGTGGATCTGTCCAAGCCACAAACTGCCAGCTTTGGACAGATCCACTCTGAAATGAGACCAAAATTATCAGAGCCTTATTCTGGTCCTGCTCACAGGGCATCAGAAGGGCACTTCATGCTGTACAAACGTCACCAGTGATATTTTCCAGGAGGCACAATAAAGCCTTCCAATCCTTGGGTCTTGGGTACATTTGAGGCTGGTTATGTACCTCATTCTGCTTGGGTTTATATTCAAATAAGGACTGTCAGCTACCAAAACCTCACTAGAGCTCCAGATACTCAGCAGCAGCTATACCAGGTGAAATGGTCACAGAATTTTCTCTGTGAAGAGGAAGCTGTGCTCTGGGCACCTGGGTTGCTGCTCTTACAAGTCTGATGTTTGCTACACACCAACTCTGGCTCAGACAAGGAAGAGTCTTTAAAACCAAAACAAGAACCTCACATTCTATTCACCTGGGCTGCAGAAGATCTGCATCACCAAGTAACGTGCAGATCCACAAGCACTTCTACTAATATCACATCACAGTAATTACAAATCCACTGCAGCCTGTCAAGACTAAGAAGATTTTCATCACTACTCTCACGAAGAATTTGGTTTCTTTGAGACTTCATAACATCCTCTTGGCCATGGCTAGATACAGGTTAGAAAGCTCTGGAGAGCTCCCTGATGTTTCTCTCCCTCATTTGCTATCATACCAGTTACAACTGTTGGGATCTAAAGGATACACTGCACCTGTTTCTCTATTTCAGAGGCTTCAGTATTCTCTATCTGAAGACTGGGACTGCTATTGTGAGTGTAACTGACACTGCAGTGTGGCTGAGGTAATAAGTAGGCTGGGTGGCTGGAAGTGCTCTCCAGGCTCCATTCCATGAAGCTCGCTAACATTTGTCAGTGTGATGTTTACAGTTCATGATGTTCTAGCATAAGAGAGGCTACAGTTCAGCAGAAGCTAGACTGCCAGATCAGCAACTCGCATACCTGAGCGCAGAGAGGATCTGGGTGCACCATCGCTTCCAAGCCTACAGAGGCAAAAAGAACAAAAAATATCTGTCAAGGAAGAGAAGCTAATGCACAGTTCTGTGATTTACAGCCTGTGGCATCTGAGCTTGTACCCAGAAGAGGTGTGAAGAAGTGAGAATTTAGAGGATCAGCACTCTCTCATGCTCAGTTTAGTTTCTACCTATTTGTACAGGTCAAGAACACACCCCCCCTCCCAAGCCATCGTGCACAGACACCTTGCCTCCTTCCTGTACATACACAGGGGAAGGGACCTGCCTGTCACACCACACAGGAAGCTGCAAAACTCTTGGGAACAAAGCAAAAAGCAGAGAACCTGCAACTAAGTGAGTTTACAGTAATAAAAAAGGAGTTTCAGCCAGGGTATCACCAAGCTGCCTTCTCATCAGGAAAAAAGAGTTACCTTTTCATTCATCGTTTTGTGGTTTTTCTTTGTCTTCTTGAGGAACTGTTTCAAGCTCCCTGAAGACATGTACTCAGTGATGAAGATGACCTGGAAGGACAGGAGGAGGCATTACCCTCTGCTTCACCAATTACTAGCAGAACATACAGCAAGAAAGCCCCAATGAGATTGTTGCCTTTACTTACCCTGGCCTTATTTTCCTTCACATCAGCCCAGTACTTGTGAAACTTCACAATGTTCAGATGTTCCAGCTGAATCAAGTTGTCAAACACTGCTTTGACTTTTTCCTTAACAGCAGAAAGACAAAGACATATTACATCAGAGACCACAGCACAGAATCATAGAATCAGTCAGGGTTGGAAGGGACCACAAGGATCATCTAGTTCCAACCCCCCTGCCATGCCCAGGGACACCCTACCCTAGATTAGGCTGGACTGAGCCTCATCCAGCCTTGCCTTAAACACCTCCAGGGAAGTGGCCCCAACCACCCCCCCAGGCAACCTGTTCCATGGTCTCACCACTCTCAGGGTGAATAACTTCCTCCTCACATCCAATCTGAATCTCCCCACCTCCAGCTTTGCTCCATTCCCCCTAGTCCTGTCGCTACCTGATAGCCTAAAAAGTCCCTCCCCAGCTTTTCTGTAGGCCCCATCAGATACTGGAAGGCCACAAGGAGGTCACCTCAGAGCCTCCTCTTCTCCAAACTAAATAGCCCCAGGTCTTCCAGTCTGTTCTCATAGCAGAGGTGCTGCAGCCCTCTGATCATCCTCATGGCCCTTCTCTGGACATGCTCCAGCATGTCCACATCCCTCTTGTAATAGGGCCTCCAGAACTGGACACAGTACTCCAGGTGGGGTCTCACCAGAGTGAAGTAGAGGGAGAGAATCACCTCCCTCGACCTGCTGGCCACACTTCTCCTGATGCAGCCCAGGATCTGGTTGGCTTTCTGGGCTGCAAGTGCACACTGCTGGCTCACATTGAGCTTCTCGTCCACCAGCACCCCCATGCCCCTTTCTGCAGGGCTACTCTCCAGCCAGTCACTGCCCAGCCTGTATTTGTGCTTGGGATTTCCAGCCCTTACTTTCTTCTTGGGTTTTGGTCCGCTCAAACACCACCATACAATTCAAGCCCTTAGGCTAAGGACAAACATAATCTAATTTTCATCCTACATTGCACCTTAGCTGAGCACAGCTTGATCACCAAGACTAATTCAAGCCAAGAGCCCACAGAAAAAGCACAAGGGCAGTTTTGTGTCACATTTTCTGCACAAGCTAGGCTGAAGCAGCTACATTTGCATGGCACAGGACTCCAAATCCAGTCAATAATCCACACGGAAGACCACCAATACCTCCAATCCCACCCTGATTCGAAGCATTATTCTCACATCTCGTTGGGCAATGCATCAACTTACTTCCTGAAGCTTGAAGTTCTTCCGTTCAGAAAACTGAACCTCATTCCAAACAACCTCCACACCCTCCTCTGTGTCCATGGCCAGGTAGGCACTGTCGATCCCTGGAACATTGCGCTGATTCACCTGCATGGGAAGGACAGATACAGACCTGAGTTCACAGCCAGCAAGACCAGATGCTTGCCATGCATCCTTCATGTGAAATTTGCTCATTAACTTTTAATTAAGTGAGCATTCCAGGACAGGGCTGTGCACATACATTTCAGGAATGGGACAAACCCAAACATGAGCACATTGTAGGATGTGTAAGCAGCAAGCCCTGGGTGTATCTGAGGGAAAACTTCTGTGCAAAGCCTGTTCTGTAGTAAAAGCTCCCTTTTGGCAACAGTATGTTTGATTTTTATGCTTTATGATACCCACTGTTTGTTTCACCACTTAAAAAAAATACCTCCAAACATACATAAGTGGTATAAAAATAGCAAATACCTATTTGGGCTCCCCAGTTTAAGAGGGACAGGGATCTGCTGGAGAGGGTCCAGCAGATGGCTACAAGGATGATTAGGGGACTGGAGCACTGCCTGATGAGGAGAGGCTGAGGGACCTGGAGCTGCTTAGTCTGGAGAAGAGAAGACAGAGGGGATTTATTAAATGGGCTGGGCGTCAGGATGGGGAGGACAGGCTCTGCTCACTTGCTCCCTGGGATAGGACAAGGAGCAATGGGTGTAAGTTACAGTACAAGAGGTTCCGACTCAACACAAGAGGGAGTTTCTTTATTGTAAAGGTCACAGAGCACTGGAACAGGCTCCCCAGAGAGGCTGTGGAGCCTCCTTCTCTGGAGACTTTCAAGGCCCTTCTGGGCGTGTTCCTCTGTGACCTGAGCTAGACTGTACGCTCCTGCTCTGGCACAGGGGTTGGAATCGATCTCTTTGGGTCGCATCTGACCCCTGACATCCTGTGATGGTCAGAAAGAATTTGTATCTCCAGAAAGTTGTCTCAGACTTCTTGGAGAGTTCTGTGAAAGGTGATGAGACATGAAACTCCCCAGAGAGGAAACTGATCCAAGCTGACAAGAACTAAGGGAAAGCTGTAAACCAGGAATAGGCACAGGAATGGAGCACACAGCTTAAACCGTTGCAAGAATTTCCTTAGTCAATAAATGTAGAAGGTAACCCAGCACAAGTAGCTCCACACCTAACAATACATCAACGACCACAAAGAAAGCAAGGAGGGAATCTGACAGGAAAAGAGTTCAAACCCTTGCATGAGAATGGCTGGGGCTGTGGAAGGACTCCATGCTGTACGACCTGCATAGATCTAAGGTGAGCACCACTTTCAGCAGCAAAGTTTACCATAATACTGTTTTTCTTCAGACATGCAGCAGCAGCCAAAGATGCATATGGGTTCCTTGACCCATTTTGAGTTCCCTGGTGTTTTGCAATGCCTTTTTCAGGCTGTTTCACAGGTGTGCCAAAGCTACACTCATGACTAAAGTCCTACTGCATCATCCAATGTGCGGTGATAAAACTGAACTCCTACCTCAAAGTACTTTGAGAAAACAGAGGGCAGGATCTACCTTTTAACTGTTAGCCATCAGCCATTGATATTCACCATCAACTCACCACATACTTCAAATCACTTCCAGGTGATCCAATCCTCCCCTTGAGGTAAAAGTCCACACTGAGATTTGGCCAGCAAATCACAAACTCTCTTCCACTTCTGCCACCTTGAAGTTGTGGCTGCTTCACAGCTTTTCATACTCATATTGCCTCACCAAGAACCCCCTCAGCATCCCATTTGCTGGAACATTCTCACTGATATAAGGACTTACTCAGTAATCCCTTCTCTCTTGGCTTCCACTTTTAGCACAGTCAAACTTAATTTCACCTACAGAGTTATGCTAATAATAAGCACTGATGTAAAGGTTTTGCCACCCCCAACAGAAGAGGAATTAAACATTACAGTGTAGAAACTAACTACCAGTAACACACTACTAATGAACCTAAGAGAAAGAAACCAATTTGAATTGGGTTCTGGTGCTTTCAACCCTGGTACACCACGTAAGGACTCAGGTGTCCAGCTGACCACACTGAAATGAAAGCCCACAGCTTGTGTCAAATAAGCTGTGTTCCAGAAGGAACTGGGTTAAGTGGTCACATTAACCACCAGCTAAACACAAGCTCCTAATACAACACACAATGACAAGGACTTCCCAGCTCACATAAACACCGTGAGCAGGGAAAGAAGTCCACTGAGGTAACACTTTTACTGTTGTACAATGTCTAAAAGCTGGCATTATAAGCACATGTACCTTGGATACTAAACTGGGATGTACTGCCGACTCTCTTGAGGGATAGGAGGCCTTGCAGAGGGATCTAAACAGATGGGAGCACTGGGAATCATCAATGGCATGAAGCTCAGTCAGTCCAGGTGCTGGATTCTGCACCTGGGAGGGAGCAACTCCGGGTACAAGTCCAAACTGGCAGAGGAGCAGCCCTGCAGGAAAGGACCTGGGGGTGCTGGTGGGCAGCAGCTAAGAGGAGACAGAAATACACCCTGGCACCAAGAGGGCAAACTTGATCCTGAGGGCATCAAACATGGCATCACCAGCTGGGCAGGAAAAGGTTGAGGGATCAATCACTGATGCAGCCTCCCATCACACTCTGTGGTGTCCCACAGTTTGAGAAGGGTGTAAAGGTCCTCAAATACGTCCAGAGGAGGACACCAAAGCTGGTGAAAGGGCTGAAAGGAATGTCTTGCAAGAAGCAGCTGAAGCCTCACTGTTTGTCTAGTGTAGAGAGATGAAGGCTGAAAGGGGAAACCTCACTGCTTCATAAGGAAAGGTCCCAGAGAGTCTGAGCTCTTCTCCATAGGATCCAGGGAGAACATGCTGGGAATGGCTCAAAGCTGCATCCATCAGCAGATGTTCAGACCAAATATGAGGAAGCATTTCTTTACCAAGAGGGTGCTCAGAAACTGGCACAGGCCTCCTGTAGAGGGGCTTGATGCCCCAAATGAGGCAGAGTTTAACAGGCCTTTGGACAAAGCCCTAAACAATGTCTGGTCAGCCCTGAAGCAGTCAGGCAGTTGGACCAGATGATATTTGTAGATCCCTTCCCACTGAACTATTCCTTCTACTCCAGCAGCAGTGTGACACCTTAAACTGACAGCCAACCTATATAGATCAGTCTTCTTTATGATCTTCTTCCAAGAGAATCCTAAGAGGCCCAGCAATGCACCAGGTTCTGCAAGTGCAGATGTCACACTGGAGTGATGAATGACCACAAGAACAGCAGAACTGAAATGACAGATTAGTTAGGGAGCCAAGCAGTAAATCGTCACAATAAATCCAGATGTGATGAAGCAACACAAGTAGGAATACAGAATGTAAGCCACGGTTACACAAAGACAGCCTGAGCTACAGAACATAGCTATGGAAAACAACTACAAGAGACAAGCAGCTTAGCATGAACAACCTCATTTCCTTCTCACCCCTTGCCTCCCACGTAACTAAGGCATGAATGGTCTGAGATATGATTTAAGGAGACATTTATCATGCCTCCTTAATGGCTCATGTGAGGTTGGTTTTATATAAATGTACTGATACCGATATCTAAATGACAGGCCTCTTACATTTCACCAAAGAAAGCTGACCAAATGAAGACAACTAAGGAGAGAACATTTAGCCCTTCAAATTTTAACCTAAGAAACGTCTTAAGGATGACAGTAGTGTTGGAACACCCCATGCCATTAATAAAGCTGAAGGTCAAAAGGCTTTAACTTAAGAAGAGTTCAAACAAGCCTCAGCCAACAGAAGGTCAGGCCTGTGCTGGTATTGCAGGGACAAGACAATCCACGACTCTCCGTGCCCAGCATCCACACAACCCTCTCTAGCATCTCACTTCACCAGACCCACTGCCTGTCCAAAGACCTTCCAGCTTTACTGCATTAATTAGGTCCTCAAGCACTGACATCTATCCAAAGCGTACCCTGATACAGCAGTGGCTACGGATTTATCATCTCTTCTCCCATTTCTGGGCAAGTTTACCATGTGTCAATTAAGTCCATGACTCACAGGCAATATTCCAAGGCATGAGATATGACTCAAGACACCAAACCCATCTGACATCACTAATGTAATCCTCAGTTCAAGAGGAGATCCGGCAGCTTGGGCAGAAGAGTAAAAGGGGAAAAATGCAGACAGACAACTGAGGAAACAACAGGAGACTTTGTTCAGGTTGCCAAATCAGGGCTCCACATCCCTCTCCACGCTCAGCAAAATGAATTCTAACCCCTCACAAAAGCATACTCTCCCTCAGGGTCACAGCCAGCCACTGCCTCCAAGCAGTTGCTGGTGAGGGACGGGTGGTTGCAAAGCTCCTCCGCTTCAGTTCAGAAGCCATGAGGCAGTTACCACTACTGTAAACAGAAGCAGTCATAAGAACACAAATGTCAATTTCTCCACCAACCTAACTGAGAAAATAAAAATGGCCCATTCCAAACGCTGCCTTCCATGCCTTGCCACAGCACCATCCACAGTCTGACACAATCTACCTTGACCAGAGAGCCTGTTCTTGCCCTGAAGGGGCTCATGGCTGGGCATCCACACAGGGTAAAGATGGCACAGGCTCTCTCCTCACCTTGCCCTAAATTCCTGAAAGCTTTGCCAAGTAATTTAAGACTGTTTTAACTTACCTAATTTTCAGTGGTCTTTTAGGACCCAGATCAAAGTCAACAAGCTGCCTGGGAATTCTGCTGATGAAATTCCAGAAAGCTTTGAGTGGGAAGAAACCTTTGAAGATCATCTAGTCCAAAGGCCCTGTAGTGAGCAAGAACATCAACTAGAGCAGATTGCTCAGAGCCCCATCCAGCCTGACTATTAATGTCTCCAGCAATGGGGTATCTGCCATCTCTCTGGGCAACCTGGAGCAGCATCTCACCACTCTCAGCACAAAAAATGTCTTTCTTGTATCTACATCTCCACTTCTTTACTTTAAAACCATCACCCCTTGTCCTGTCACCACAGACACTGCTGAAGTGTCTGTCCCAAACTTTCTCATAAGCCCTTTCAAATACTGAAAGGCCTCAAGGTCTCCCCAGAGCCTTCTCTTCTCCAGGCTGAACAACCCCAACTATCTCAGCCTATCCTCATAGCAGAGGGGTTCCAGTCCCTGGATCATTGTTGTGGCCTCTTCTTGACCCACTCCAACAGGTCCATGTACTGAGAACTTTGGCTTTTTACAAGGGCTTGCAGTGACAGGAAGAGGGACAACAGATTGAAACTTGAGGAGGAGAGATTTAGACTGGATATCAGAATAAATTTTTTTACAGTAAAGGCAGTGAGACACTGGAACAGGTTGCCCAGGGAGGCTATGAATGCCACCTCCCTGCAGGTGTTCAAGGGCAGGTTTGATGAGGCCTTGAGCAACCTGATCTAGTGGAAGGTTTCCCTGCCCCGGCAGATGAGTTGGAACTAGATGATCTTTAAGGTCTCTTTCAACCCACAAGACTCTATGAATCTGTGAACTCCAGAGCTGTGCACTAGCACTGCTGGTGAGGTCTGACCAGAACAGAGCAGAGAGGCAGAATCTCCTCCCTCAGTCTGATGGCCACACTGCTTTGGATGTAGCCCAGAACACTGTTTGCTTCTGGGATGTGAGTGCATACTGCTGGCTCCTACCCTGCTTTTTACCCCTCAGCATCCCCACCTCCTCCTTTGCAGGGCTGCTCTCCAGCAGCCTAGACTGATACCAGGCATTGTGTCCCAATCCAGATGTAGGACCTCACACTTAGCCCTCTTGAACCTCATGAGGTCCACACATGACACTTTGATTTTGTGCTGGTCCATCCTGAAATTCTGTGCTATCTTCACTTGGTAGAGAGAGCTTCAAACTCTTGCAGGTAACTAGTAAACATCACTTTGTCTTAGGAGATGTTAGAAGATAAGTATCACAAACTAGAAAAAGAGGAATAGAAAATGCCAAGAACATTGGTAGAGTGCTGCAAGTATACTAATGTTGGTACACTTAGGCTGTAAAAATCACCCATGGCACACGGAATAGGAACAGAAAGTGAATCATTCATGGCACACAGAATAGGAATAGGAAGTGAATCATCCATGGCACACAGAATAGGAATAGGAAGTGAATAGGAAGTGAATCTCTCACATTTCTGATAGTACAAGTTGAGAAAGCAGCCAATGAAGTGATCAAACATCGTGTTCTGAAAAGGATGATGTGGAAACACTTGATCCTCACACACACACACATATATATATATATATATATAAAAATCACACTCTAAAGCTGACCACCATGGGATGCATGTCAGAAGTAAAACTGGCTGCAAGCTGAGTTTAAACCACCTTGTCTGACCTGTAATCACTAAAGACCACAGCCCAAACACAGCACCTGGCTCAGACTCCCTCTGCTCCCAACTGCTGTGAGAAAATGCAGCAAAACATCTCAGTCTGTCTACTCTTCTCCTGTTCCCTCTCTTATCTGTTGGTTTCACATCAGAAGCTCTGGCTCTGCCACCTGCATACAGAAAAAAAAAACTAGAGGAGAACTCCACATATTAGTGAATGCTCATTTGCTGTCCAGAGGGGAGTATTTTAATGACAGCATTTCTCTTTACTCTTGCTACTGTTGGTATTAAGATTTTGCAAGTCCTATTTTTCCACCTCCTGTATTGCCAAGAGTTGTTCACCCAACTCCAGGCAGAGCTGCAGAACAAGCCCAACAGAGCAGGGAACCCAGCCAGCCAGATCCATAAGCCAAGGACTCCCAAGGCCACAGAGGTGAGCGATTAAGTCACTGTCCCCATTAGGAACCCCCACCTAGGTAATTCAAGAGGAGAAACCCATTCAGCAGTATTGTGTGAGACAAGTGGAGATGCTGTGTGTAGAGAAATGCAGGACTTACAATAGGATGTCAGTAATGGGCAATTTTGGGATCAAACATGAGCATTTGGGTACAATATTCATGGAATGTTGAGGGAAGGGCCAAAAATGTGAATAAAGACCACCTAAACGAGTCACTAGCTGAGCCCTGAGCCTGCTCACCATCACCTGTACTGTCTTTTGGTTAAACTATTTCCCAAACTCTTTTCTCTGCAGGTGTGCTCCTCAGTGTGTATGTGCACCAAGCACAGGTCTGCCAGTGAGCTTCAAGCCAGAGTGGCCATAGGGTAAGGACAAGAAGTATTGTGGGCAGATTTTGCAGAGACAGAGAACCCTGGAGGCAAGAGGACCCATGAAATGGGATTGTGCTGGAGCACTGATGCTTAACAATGTGATACAGCTATTCCTGCCACACTTGATACCATGGGATGCTTAGAAAAGTACTCTGTTCCCACCTGAACTAACCCAGTTCTGTCAGTTATGCTTTCCCAGTTCCTCTGTCACTCAAGAGTTTGCTCTATAGACCATACTCAGATAGCAAGCAGCCACTCCCCACAACCTGCCCAGCAGCTCCTTGTCCAGCATGAGCCTGGCTCTAACATCTCACACCCACCAAACAAGAAGCAGCCACAATACTGTGATTGTTGTCCCTGGGCCTTCCAAGGCAGGTCTAGAGGCAGAACTTTGACAAGTGGAAGGCTTCAAGGTGGCTACTAAGGTACACACCGTGGTATTTGTAGAGCAGAGCTAACTCAGCCCTCAGTCACAGGCAGCTGAAGGGTAAGTGGCATCTCCAACCACCTCAGACAGCAAAGAGAACAGCAGGCAGCTGCCCCAGCTCCCTCCCGAGGCACACAAAGGCCAGGGAATGATGGTGGGCAGGCAGCATAGCACAAGCTGCCAGCTGCTGGTTACAGTCGCTAAGCAAGAACAGAACGGGTCTGTGGAGAACAGGCCCCAGACAAAAGCTCAGCTCCCTTGACAGCCTGCAGTGCCCCTCGTCTCATTCATGCACATTTCAAGCGTTTGTTTCTTCCAGGAAGCCCCCAGATGAGCCAAGAAAAGTGTTAAAAGGCTGCACATACTCCATCCTTGAGGATTTTCCCTATGGTCAAAAAAAATCATAAAAGCTACAGTAGGATATTAGCTTTCTTCACCAGCTGGAAACAAAACAAACAAACAAAAAAAAAAAAAAAAAAAAAAAAACCAAGAAGAGGTCCACTGACAAAGCCTGTCAAAAAGCTGGCAGCAATCTGAGCACTTGTTTGCTCTGAGAAGCTCTGCAACTCATCTCCTCTCCAGCCACACAATCCAAGCTCAGTGCATCTCAGATGACACCTTCTCAATGAACAATGTCTCACCTCCCTGCATACAGAAACTCAGATGTGTGATAGGAAAAGAAAGACCAGCACCTATCTTCTACTACCTCAGCAAGTTCCTTTCCAGCCACAACAGCAGCTGAGAAATCAGCCTCAAGCATCCCAGACTCCAAACTCAGAGAATCCTGCACCTTGTCTCTCTGAAAAAAGGTAAATCCAGAGGAGCAAAAGTCAACAACTGGCTTCATATTGAAGACTTCCACTAGGAATAAAAACACAGAGAAGTAAAATAAAGTAGACCCAGCATTTTACTTCATATCTTTCTGGCTTCAGCCCCTCATGAATCACAGCTCCTTCTTCAACATTTGGTAGCACTAACAGGGATCAAAAGCACATTAGCATGAGCACTGAAATTCAGCTATAACATCCATGACAGCCATCAAAGAACCATCTCAGTGACAGCAAGGGGTTTTGTAAGAAAGAGAGAAGTGGCAGTGCTGCTGACTCTATCAATTTTCTGACCTTCCAGCAGTGATAGAGAATGAAGAACAGCAAATCTGAACTCAGGTGTACTCACAAGTACAGTGCATGGCTACCCCAAATCCTGCTCCTGACACCCAGGTCCACATGAACTTCACCATCCTGCCTTAGCCTGCATGGCACACAGCAAAGGATAAAGGACTCCATCTAATTTACTTGACAGTGAAAGCACCACAGAAAGGCAAACCAAGAATTAATCAACACAGCAACTACTGTCTGCACAGACAGGCTTCTCTGCAAAAGATTTGTGTCCAGGGATGAAGCAAAAACAAACCCCTGGATCTCTGCAGAGATCACTGTAGGGTTATAGCATGGAAAGTGCTCCAGCAGCTGAGCTTGCAGAAAAATTAGTAATGTGTCAGGCATAGAACAGACAACCACAAAGTGAGCGATGGCAAGAACTCAGCCATCCCAGAAACCACTCCTAAGAATCTCAGAGTCTGTAGGAAAGGAGTGCAAGCCCTACATCTGCTCAGGATAGAGACAGCACTTGGAGGAGTTTCCATTTGAGCAGGACTGCAAGAATGGTCCAAGGTTCTTCTGCAACTTTTGAGCAGCTTGACATAACCATAAGGAAAAGGCAAAGGTATTGACACAGAGACCAGCACTACTCCTCCCATTATCTCTCTCCTTTCAGCACAAGGCTTCACCTGCTGGCAAAGTCTGTGCCCGGGAACGGAGCTGCATTTGGCAAGAGCTTGTACCAATGCTGACTGTGCCTCCCAAGAAGCCTGCAGAAGAGGACACCAGACATAGCCAAGCCTGCTCGACCCTCTCCTCCCTCAACCACAACATGCTCATGCGTGGCCCTAAAAGGGAGTCTGATTGTGTCCACAACCACAATATGACACAGACTTACTCAACAGGCACTAAATGGGTTATTTACTAAGCATATTACAAAGATGTCAGCGGCGCACTTTAATAATAGAGTCTTGGCTTATACAAAAATCACAGTGTTTTCCTGCCCAAAAAAGGTACGGAGAGAAACCTGGTCATTGGACACATGTTAAACACATGACAAACCACAGGTCCACCTAACTCTCTTAAGTACTTCAGTCTCTCTCCCTAGCATGAGCTTCCCAAACCCAACACTGGGCTTAAAAATCAAGATTAACTGCTTTACCAGAACACAAGTTTTCCTACAATTATGTTTAGGCCACTTTTGTTCAGTGTGTGTAGCTCTCAGAGACACAGAGTCCCAGCTCTGAGTTTCAGGTTTAATACAAGGCAGCAGCCGTGTGCTGCAATCCATCTCTGTTAAGTTTCTATTCCTAGGAGACACAGCAGATAGTTCTGGGGATACTTTGAAAACCTAAGAAACATAAATTACGTGTGTATGCTGACTGAGAGAGAACCACACATCACATGGGGACAGCAGGAATAGAGGCTTTGTCAGGGAGAGAAAAACAACTCCAGACTGGGTGGCAAATGGCTGGAGAGCAGCCCTGAGGAAAAGGACCTGGGGGTCTGGGGTGATGAAAAGCTCAACGTGAGCTGACAGAGTGCGCGTGTGGCCCAGGGAACCAGTCGTGTCCTGGGCTGCATTAAGAGAAGCGTGGCCAGCAGGGCAAGGGAGGGGGTTCTCCCCCTTTACTCTGCTCTTGTCAGACCCCACTAGGAGTACTGTGTGCAGTTCCGGAACTCCCAACACAAGAAGGATGTGGAACTGTTGGAGCAAGTCCAGAGGAGGGCCACAGAGATGATCAGAGGGTTGGAGCACCTCTATGAGGATAGGCTACGAGAGTTGGGGCTTTTCAGCTTAGAGTAGACCTTATAGTAGCCTTCCAGCATCTGAAAGGGGCCTACAGGAAGGCTAGGGAGGGACGATTCACAAGGTCTTGTAATGACAGGATGAGGGGGAATGGGTTTAAACTGGCAGAGGGGAGATTTAAATGGGACGTTGGGAGGAAGTTCTTTACAGTAAGGGTGGTGAGACGCTGCAACAGGTTGTCCAGGGAGGTTGTGGCTGCTCCCTCCCTGGATGTGTTCAAGAGCAGGTTGGACGAGGCTTTGAGCAACCTGTTCTAGTGGGAGGTGTCCCTGCCTATGGTGGGGGGTTGGAACTGGATGATCTTTGAGGTCACTTCCAACCTGAACCATTCTATGATTCTAAACTAAAAGGGACCAAGTTAAGCATGAGCTTGGAGAGGCTGTCGCTCTGTTCCTCACACCTGTGACTCCCCTAACCTCTTCCTGCAGGTCCTGTCTCTGTGTTTTTTCTGCCACAACATGAGTTGAACTCAACGATCCTAAAGGTCTTTTTCAATCTACGAGATACTGTGATTCTAAGATTTCCCAGCTAAAGCTTATTTTCAGCTCCTCACAGAGGCCAAAGCCTCACTTTTGTGTATATCTGGAGGACTATCAGGGGCATGGTTAGAGCTGCTGAGAAACATTCAGCTCAGAGCTGACTAGACATTCCAGTATTGTACAAAGGCCTCTTAAACCCTGTCAGGCTTGGTGCATCAATCACCTCTCCAGGAAGCTTGTTATAGAGTTTGACCACCCTCTCAGTGGAAAAAAATGCTTCCAACCTGAACTTCCCCCAATGGAAGCAGCTTTGAACCATTTCTACGTGTCCTGTACCTAGATCACAGAAAGAAGAGCTCAACAGCTCCCTCTCCATATCCTCATCTCAGGAAGCCGCAGACAACAAGGAGTTTTCCCCTCAGACTTCAAACAAGACAAACCCCAAACCTTCATCTGCTTCTTACAGGACATTCCTTCTAGTGTCTTCACCAGCTTCAATGTCCTCCTCTGGACATACTTGAGGACCTTCACACCCTTCTGTCAACAGTGAGGCCCAACACTGCTTACAGCACTCGAGGGTAGGCTGCACCAGTGCTGGGTGCGGCAGAACAATCCCCTGTCCTGCCCGATTGGTGATGATGTATTCGATGCCCCCAGGATAGCGTTTGCCTTCTTGATGCCAGAGCACAGTGCTGTCACCTCTTCAGCCGCTGCCCACCAGCACCCCCAGGGTCTTTCCTGCAGGTCTGCTCTTTAACCACTCCTCTCCCTGTTCAGACTGGCATGCAGCTAAAACTTCCTCTGCACCCCAGACCGCCTCTGCTCACTTGCTTATTTACTCTGCATACCAAACCGAGCCCGACGAATGCCTCATGTACTGGAGAACCGGGACACGGCTTGGGTTAAGTATGCTGGGCTCCCACGGGACTCGGGCCGCTGCAGCCGAGCAAAGGCGGAACGAGCAACAGTGTTGGGACGGGAGCCCCGCACAGGGGAGGCTCCACTAGTCCCTGCCCATCCCTCGGAGCCCCAGGTGCGTCCCCCATCGCCGGTCCCCAAGCCCAACGCCGGCTGAGCCGCCGCCGGTACGAGGGCAGGCTCAGTGCGGCCATCAGCCAATGGGAGCTGGCGGTGGTGACGTAACGCTTTCCGCACGCTGCCATTGGCCGGAGCAGCCGTCCGTCAGGCCGCCGCCCCGGCGTGGCTAAGGGATGGGGCCGGGAAAACGGCTACCGAGCGCCCCGGGGGTGGCAGCGGGGCTGCTGCGGACAACGCCCCACGACCATTTTGTTACCGGCAAAGGAGGCGGGGTCACCCTGCGGCTCGTTCCGCCAAAAATCCGCTCGTTGAGCGTAAATGGGAGCTTGCAGCCTCCCTGCTGACCGGGACAGCCCGCTCTGTCGGACACGCACAGCGGCTGGCGCGACCCCTCTGGTCTGGGGTGCTGAGCATAATCTGCTATTAAAAATAATGAAGTTATATTAAAAAGTGAGGTTAAGGCGTTTTCAAACTTAGAGTCTGGTGCACAACTCGACACAATCAGAAAAGACGACCGGGGAACACCCAGTTACACCTACCACCAACCTGCTCCACCTGCACTCCCACCAGCCGCTGTCTCCCGACAATCACGTTCTCCTGCTTCCTAACCCCACACCCAAAGAATTTATTGATGAGATAAAGAACAGCAGTTGCATCACCGAGGAGGACACAGTACCTTCACACAGAGTAACACATCCTCCCCTCTGCCAATGTGTCCCCAAGGCCATGTCCCCAACGTTCAGTTACACTGGTATGTGGGGTGCTCAGAAGACAGCATCCAAAATAAACATCATGATGGAACATGCACAGTGGGAGAGGTGACTCCAGGAATAGTCCAAAAGCTGATGACAGCAGGAGAAGTATGATGTCATACAGTTAAAGTAGGTGAATTCCCATCACAAGCGTGGGTGTAATCAGGCCACAGATTAATATGTAAAATCAAGGAAGAAAATATAACTTAAGTACATGTGTGTATGAAAATCTTCTAGCGATCGTGTAAGAGACAAGATCCCAAAATGGGAAACTGCAGCTGGTACCAGCGAGACACCAATCAGCAGCTCTGTGGAGAGCTGGTGCAACCTCGACAAACGAAAGCTCCAGAAGCAAAAGCCCCAAGTCTACTCCACATCAATGATTCTCTTCAAACCCAACCAGTCCCTCTTGCTCTAAACCTGAGACAGCCACAACAAGATTATAGAGAACTTGTGTTTGGGCCTCAATTTGTCTGCAGATAGGGGAAACAAAACCCAAAGAAACTACTAGAGCCTGGCAAATCTTACTCTGTGTGGGGGAGAGTACAGAAAAGCCTGGAACAAAGTTGATCTCTGTGCTAAAGTAATCAATAAAGATACTGAAAAGGGTCCAAAACCTTAACATCAGCTTTGTCTGCCAGTGCATGCCAATTCAGCACTGAGCACAGGAAAAGGCACTTTGGATTACAGTAATCCTACAGTTTCACCAGAAACAGCACCTTCTTACCACATCGCACCAGGATCTGGCTGATGCTAACCAAATCAAGACAGCTTTCAAGGTAAACAACTGCAGTGACTCCTTGACCTTACTTTGACCTCCAAATTTACATCAGAACAAATGACAATTTCACCAGCAACAGAGTTTGAACCACTCAGTGTCTGCCTACAATAACGAATATAACAGCCGAACCTCTGTGCTCAGCCCCAGCTTGGCTGGGAAAAGCCACATCAGCACTTGTGCTGCAGGACTGGAGCAAACATTTTCTGTCTTTCAGCAACTCCACAGCTTGCCCTGTCAGAGCAGGTTCTACCAAGCCAACACAGAGCAAAAACCAGCTTGGGGAGACAGCCCCCAGCAAAATAAACACAGCACAGCTAAATGTGGAAAAAGGGAGAGGTCCAAAACAATAAGACCTAATCTGCTCACGTCTCCAGACAGTACAGTTCTGATACACGCACCAAGAGGTGGATGGGGATAAGACAAGCCATGAATGCAAATCTGCATGAACCAGCTCTGCTTTATCCTAGCTGGAAACTTCAAAGCAAATCAAAACCAAAGCACAATTCAAAAGCTGATGGCACTGGGTAACTGGCTGTCTCTGCAGTGGGTGCTGTTCACATCACACTCTCTGAAGAACGCCAAGGACTACCAGAATCATTACCCTTCGCTATTCCCAAAGCAAAGAACCTCTGAGAGAAGATGCACGAGGGGCACTGGAGGCACTCTCTACTCAACAGAGCGGCAGGCGGCCCTGACGCAGCCCGTGCGGACAAGCCTGCACCATAGAGACGGTGGGTGAAGGAGAACAGGGAGAACAACAGATCTTACCCCGGCGCTGCTGGCCCCAAGCCCAAGGAGAGGCCCCACAGCATGCCAAGTGCCATCCACCTCATGCTACCCCTCGCACCGGGGCCCAGGCTGACCAGGGGAAGGACGGTGGGCAGCGAGGCGTGACAAGCGGCCAGCGGGCCCCGCCCAGTCCGGTCAGAGCTCCCCGCACACCCTGGGGGTCCGGCCCTGGACTGACCTCTTCACGCCGCTTCTGCCAGCGTCCGCACGGCGACTCCTCGAGAATCTCGGATTCGTCCTCGCTCTCTTCCTCTTCCTCCTCCTCCGGGGGCGCCGCAGAAGTCACCGGCGCAGACACTGAGGTCATACCCGGGCCGGACGACGCGGACTCCGGCTTGGAGTCGGAGCCACTGCTCGGCACCTGCTTGGACTCGCCCTCCGACATGCTGCGGTAGCACAACCTGAGGGCGAGAAGCGTGGGCCGTAAGGTTTAGCAGTGAGACCAAGTAAAGCCAAGCCGAGCCGAGCCGGGCCAGGCCAGGCCAGACCACATCAGGCCCGCTGGACCGGGCCGGGCCGGGCCGCGCCCGCCGGGCCTGTCAGTCGGGGCCGCGCCCCGGGCCTGCTGGCAGCGTCTGACCAAGCCGGCTCTAGCCCAAGAAAGAGGGAGGCGGAGAGCAGTACAGAGACCGAGGAAAGGGGGAACCTAGGGAAAGTGATGCGGGGCAGATAAGCCGCAGACTCACCGGGCTCGCCCGGCACCTCCCGGTCCCCAGGCGCGTCGCTGCTCTGCCGATAGACCACCGCCGCCAACCGCCGCTCTGCGTAGCGCCGTCCGGGGCGGGGCCTCTCGCACGACAGCCAATCAAAGGCCGCGAGCGTGCCGTCAGCCCCCACGAATTGGCCGCCGGGCGGAGCTCCAGCGGATATCATAGCGCAGGGGGCGCCCGTATGCTCGCTGCGCGGGGAGGGCGGGGCAGCCTGGCCAATGAGAGCCGGAGACAGAGGCCATCGCCCTCCGCTGATTGGCTGGTGGGCGGGGCTGAATTTTTATATGGCAGTCGGGGCAGACTGGGCCCCACATACTGTGAGAGCGTGGATTAGTGCGGGGAGAATTGTCGTTCCTAGAGTACCAGCCACGAGGGTCTGCCGCCTCGGCTGAGCTTGGGGCAATCCAACGCCACAGGCGGCCAGTGGTGCCGCTCGCGTCGAGTTCCCTGTTTCCTCTCCCCGCTATAGCATGAGCGTGCTCGGAGTGTGGTTGCCCGGGGCGGCAAGGCAAGCCGGCCCTCGGAACGTGCCTGGCCCGGAACAGGGGAACGCGCGGCGATGGGCGGAGAGAGCTGTTCGGCAGCTAAGAGCTAGGGTGGGCAGCCGCGGGCGGGGCTTGCGCACTGGCTGGGCGGGAGGAGTGGCCACCGAGCGGGGCGCACTCCTGGCCCCATACCGCTCTAGCCGCCACTATGGCTCGATGGTAGGCACTTCCGGTCCCTGCGCTGCGACCGCGCGGTCTGAGTGCAGTTCCCCCGCGGCGACTCTCTAGCCCGCGCTTCCGGCCGCGCGACTTCCGCTCGGTGGGTGGTTCCGCCGCTCGCGCTGCCTCGCCGCCTGTGCCGGGCCGCCCGTGCCCTCCCGTGCCGCCCGGTACGGTCCGGCCGACTGCGGCCGCCGTTCCTGCCGCCGTTCTTCCGCCCAGCGTCCGTCGCCCCGGGGACCGGGTCCGCCGGCAGAGGCCACTGCGGGCGCCATGGGCGCCTACCTGTCGCAGCCGAACACGGTGAAGAGCTCCGGGGACGGGGCTGGGCTTGGGCCGCGCCCGCTCCACTTCGGCTTCAGCGCCATGCAGGGCTGGCGTGTGTCCATGGAGGTGAGCGGGGCACCAGCCGAGGGCCCTGGAACGCCGCTGCTCCGAGATGGGGGGGAAGGCCGGTGGTGGTCTTAGGCGCAGACAGTCGTGCATCCCCGGGGCTGCAGCTCCGCTTGTGAACCCCGCGGGGATATTCCCTTCTTTCTTAATGCTTGCGCCCACGGGAGGGACTCGGGCGGGGGCGGTCGCTCCCTTTCTCCCGTGGGCAAGGGGCGCTGGGGCCGCGTAGTGGGGAGGGGCCGCCAGTCCTGGTGCTGCCGTGGCCATGCTTGTCACGATGAGCTGCGGGAGAGGCACCCCGCTACGGGGGGCACGGTGAGTTTCCTTCTCCCGACACGTAGAGCTTGGAGAAACCTTACGAGGAGAGAGAGACTTGGACTAAACAGCGGAGGGAAGGACAGTGAAGCACTTGGGATGGAGTACACTGTGACAGCAGATGGAGAATCCTCGTCCGGAATCCCTCCTTTACCTTTCGGGCAGTCTTTCTCTGTCTCACTGTTCCTATTTGATTTCTAGGCAAATTTGTTGGAGGAGCTCTCATTGCTTCCCTCAGGCCCTTGTAGCCAGGTCTGGCTTTACCTTCCCCCGAGACTCATTACAGGGCATGTGAATTACCACAAGTTAGGTATCAGACTGCAGGAACTGGGTGCTTGTCCATGCTCCTCCCTAGGGAGGGGGAAATCTGTTGTCGAGCTGCTGGGACTTCTCTGCCTTGCCAGTGGTTACTAGTTCCTTGAATCTGAACTCTGGTGCCCTCTGTACTAGTAATGTGCTGGTTTGTTTCCCTTCCAGGCAGCCAACATAATGGGCTAAATCAGATACCAGTACCTGCAGCCCCCCTGAGTTATGCTGGCTCTGAGTGCAGTAAAACAACCCTTTTCTTATAGCCCTTTGACTAGAGCATCCCTCTCATTTGTAGCCCTTTGGCTAATTTGGAGAGGACATCACACCCTGACTGTTGGGGAGTGGATTATTTTTCAGATTTGGGTCAGAGAGCCATTCTATCAGATGCTTCACTGCTACTGTAATGTCACAGCATGTACTACTGACAGCATGGTGATTCCAGATGTTTCCTCCTTTATGTGTGCATCCAGACTCTGTGAAACCCTGGGCTCCAGGGCAGAAAAGGCAGGAGGATAGGTGCAGTCAGGGTATGTCTGTGCTGAGCTGTAACTGGTAGTGTCTGAACTGGTCCGTCCTGGTGACCTCTGGAGGGGTGAAGTGGTGGCACAGACATTGCTGGGACGTGGAGGTGATGTGTAGTGTAATCTCTGCAAGGTGATTAGCTCCTCTGTAAGAGGCTGAATGCAGACAGTGCTCTGACACCCTGGGTGCACAAAGGCTGAAGAAGTTTAAGGAGATGAGCACGGATGATGATGAGCAGAGTTGCCCCCATGTATAATAATGCTGGTCAGCCAAAGTAGCCCACTCCAAGGTGGGACACTGCTTCATGATTTCACCTGCTTGAGGTCTACTCTTGGTGTTGTTGACCTTCACAGAACTTGGATGAGACCCAGAGCTTGCAGCTGTGTTTTCTGCACTAGCCAAGGCTGATCTTTGGCTTATCTCCCTGCCGATGGGAACAATGCTGAGGCTGTTGGTGTGGACATGGTTTAGCTGTGCTATCACAAAAGAAATGTGGGTTATCACAAGAAATGTAGGTTATCACAAGAAGTGAAAAGATGGCAGGAGCATGTATGCCACAAGTAGAATCTGCTGAACTTTGCTTCTGAATCCGTGGGAGAGGTGGGAGAGAGACACATTCCACGAGGAGCTCAGCAGAAGTTTTAGTGCATCTTCTGTCATTCCAGTGCTGTGTGGTCTTGTCTTGGTTTCAGTGTTTTCCATTTCCTCGTGTGTTTTCACTCTTCTGTGAGGCCTGGAGAAAGCTCTGAGCAAAGGCTTTAGTTTTGTGTTTAGTGAAGCCAGTCAGAGTGTGTACTAGTGGTAGTACCTGGGATTTTGGGTAGTGGAATTTGTGTGCAGGAGTTCTCTGTTGTCTTTAACTTGTGTTGTAAGAGCCTTTAGGTGAGGTAGCTGTGCAAGATGCTGAAGAAATGCTATCATAAACCCCCATTCTTAGCCCAGAGAGGTTGCTTTGGGAGTGAGGAAAGGTTTAGAACAGATCCAGGACCCACTGTTAAGGGTTCCAAAAAATAGTGTTAGGTACTGTGAGCAAATAAGGGAAGGAGCTGAAGATAGGATTATGGTACAGAGTAGTCCTCTGGGATAGCTCCAGGATAGTGAGACGTGCAAGAGGCACTTTGGAAGTGGTTGGTTGAATGAGGCCTCTCTGTGGTGCTCTTCTGATGGTATCTCCATGATGAGGCACCAACAGCCCCCATGTACAGCTTCATTTCACTACTGGCCTGAGGGGAAAAAAAGCCCTTGCTTCAAAAAATCCAGGAACTGAGTTGGGAATATGGAGGCTGATCATTCTTAACTTTCAGCTTTAACTCACTTGAGAATTTCATCTGAGTTTGACGTTTCAAGCCTACTGTTTTTCAGTGCTGCTGTAGTAACCATTGTGAAGACCTAGAAGCCCACCCTTGATAGATAGTAGAAAGCTGATGTCCAGGCTTTGTGAGCTCTTGGCTTTGTCTGAAGTGCCTGAAATTGTGCCAGTCACTGCAGGTAGCTCACTAGGCTACCTGCAGCAAGGCTGGAGATGCGTGGCTGGCAGCACAGGGTGGTCACTTGGGTGTATTCTGACCTGCTTGTAGGATTGGAAACATCAGGACTAGTGCGCAGCTCAGCTCACACTGGTGCAGAGCAAGTCTTGAGTGCAGCATGGGAGCTGAACCTGTGTGCTGGGTCTTCTTGTCCACACTCCTTGACTCAGTACCCTTCCCCAGGGTCAAGATGAGGTTTGGTGAGAGCTCTGCTTAAGTAGAAGCTGTTGGTGCTGCCAGCGCTGGCTTTCCACCCCAGCAGCATTTGCATTACTTGCTCTAATTAAACTGCTCTGTAGTCACCTGGGACTTATCCTGGTTAATTTGTGGTGGGTTTGCTGTCTCATTGGCTACTGAAAATGCTCTGAAAAGTAAGCAGAAAAAGGCTGTTTCTCTATTTATTCCTATTTTCATTCATTGCTGGCTACATTTCCCACAGAGTAACTCAGAGTTCTTTTTTATTCATTTTGAGCTACAGTTGTAGCTTACCTGCTCAGTCCTTGGTTTCATCAGGAGTTTCACTGCTCAAAGTTCTGCATAAACCAGAACCTCCCTTTTTCTGTTCTCTTTAGCACTTGTTACAGAGGAATGGAGTTCTCTTCTTAAAGGATTGTGAGACCCCAAAGGGTGAAGAGCTTTTATCTGTGGAGTTCTACAATGAAAAGCAGAAGAATTGCACAGCAACTTGACCATGCAGCAGTTGAGGCTGTGTCAGTATAGAACTTTGGGGTATGGCTGGCAGATTGGACACATCTTTGAGGCAGCTCCCTCAGAGTCAGCACAGTGTTTTGTGGCACCTGTAGCACATGTAACTTCAGGGAGATGAGCTTGAACCACAGCTGAGAGACAAGATCACCTTGTTTAAAGCATTTCATTATTGTTCCTGAACAGAAGTATGTGGGGTGTGACCAGGCTGTAAGATGTTGTGTTAGGACACAAGCTTTAAGGAATATCAGGAGATTAACTGGGCAGGAAAAGGGTTTGAGAGGAAGATTTGGTCGATCCATTGATTCTGGGCTTTGCACTGGAATGGCTAAGTTGGGTGGAAAAGGTCAGATACCTGGCTGTAAAATCTGGGTGGTGCCTTCTTCAGAGTCTGCTATTCTTGAGAGACCTTGGGGAGAGAACAGTTGCTCGGTGTATGTGGTGTGTATATTTTTGATTGTTGTTTGGGAGCATGCTCAGGGGAAGCCTGGATGCAGTTTCTCATTCACATCCAAATTTTCCCTGGGACTCACCTTCCCCCTCACTTGCCCCTGGACACGTTCTTGGACATGTCTCACCTTAGGAAGTGGGACCTGAGTTTGCACTTTGGGTTTTGTATGGTTAGTTGACTAGTTCTTGTCCTCTGCTTCCCTGCTGAAGAGCCACTTGAGCAAAGCCAGGTTCTTCACCTCACTGTCACAGGTAGCTTTTCCTTGAGGGCAGCAGCACCTTCCTGGAGTATCCCATGTGGCAAGAGCAGCACAAAGGAGCCTTTGTCCCAGGAGGAGGTTTTACAGCCCAGTTGTTTGTCCTCACCGGCTACGGTATGTCCTGCAAGGCTGCTTGTCATTAGGCTCTTTGAACAGAAGACTGCTGTCATCCCTGACCATGTTCACCAGGACAGGCAAAAGCGGAGCTACAGGTGGTTGAAGGCATGAGGTCAGGAGGCTCCCTATTGACCTTCTGGTTTTGTCAGTGCCCCAGGGTGGCTTTTCAGTGTAGGTGGCGCTTGTTGAGAAGAATAGGGAAAAGAGTGTCTGGAGGAATGGCCAGATTCCATGAGAGAGCAGAGGGAGCTGACCCTGCCTGGAGCTCAGCTGTATCTAGAGTTGTACTGAGGATCTGAGGGGGTTTCTGAAACAGTCATGTGGTGATAAGGGTGGGTTACTGCTCCGGCACTGTGAGCACCGTAACAGCAAAGATCTGTGCCCCCTCTTTGAGGGCTGCGCTCACCGTGTTAGCTCTGGGAGGTGCCTTGCTTTCTGTGCACACTGACCATCCAACTTTCATAGAATCACAGAATGGTTTAGGTTGGAAGAGACCTCAAAGATCATCCAGTTCCAACCCCCCGTGCCAAAGGCAGGGACACCTCCCACTAGATCAGGTCACTCAAGACCTCATCCAGCCTGGCCTTGAACACATCCAGGGAGGGAGCAGCCACAACCTCCCTGGGCAACCTGTTCCAGAGCCTCACCACCCTTACTGTGAAGAATTTCTTCCTAACATCCTGCTCAAATCTCCCCTCCACCAATTTGAACCCATTCCCCCTCGTCCTGTCATTACAAGACCTTGTGAATAGTCCCTCCCCAGCCCTCCTGTAGGCCCCCTTCACACACTGGAAGGTTACTATAAGGTCTCCTCGAAGCCTTCTCTTCTCCAGGCTGAAAAGCCTCAACTCCCTCAGCCTGTCCTCATAGCAGAGGTTCTCCAGCCCTCTGATCATCTTTGTGGCCCTCCTCTGGACTCTCTCCAACAGTTCCATGTCCTTCCTGTGCTGGGGGCTCCAGAACTGCACACAGTACTCCAGGTGGGGTCTGACGAGAGCAGAGTAAAAGGGGAGTAAAGCTTTGAGACTCCTTGTGTCACTGCTCAGCTTCCCTGCTTCTTTCTCCACTCCCCCCTGAGGTTTAGTGCAGCACATCTGACTCCAGACTTCTCTCTCTTTCAGGATGCTCACAACTGCATACCCGAGCTGGACAGCGAAACGGCCATGTTCTCCGTCTACGATGGACATGGAGGTAATGACATCCTCTATCTGCTCCCCACAGTCCTTCAGCCTGGCTCTTCTGGGCTGCTCAGTGGCTGCCATCAATCATCAGAAATCCTGGTCCTTCTTGAGAAGCATTTCCTTTGATGGATATCACCACTAAGGTCCTGGAAGTTTCTTGGAGTTTCTAGAAGGAAGGTCGTGGGGCTGATATGGAATTGAAATGAGGCTTGCATTGCATCATCTAAAAGTTTTAAGAATGAGTCTTCTTGGTGGAAAAGCTACACAGAATAGTCACAGAAGAGTGGTGGTAAGAAAAACCACATGAGGTTGGACCAATGAGCTGGCTGGTGATTGCCAGAATTGGGTTTCTGAGGAAGGACTGAAGAAACAGAACAGGCAGCTCGGTCCCTGACGTCCTTCCTAGCTTCCCTTCCCCACCTAAGATTTCCCTGAGCTGGAGCTTGCAGATGTTCAATCTTACAGAAATTCTCAAGGCCTCTTGATGAACTGATTGGGTCACAGAAATTATCTGAGGGCTTGGAGACCTTCTGCTTATTCTTCAGCCTGGAGAAGAGGAAGTTCCAGGGACACCTTATTGCAGCATTTCAGCACTGAAAGAGGCCTGTAAGAAAGCAGAGGACAGAGTTTTGGCAGGGCCTGTTCTGACAGGACAAGGGGTGATGGTTTTAAACCAAAAGAAGAGAGATTCACACTAGATAGGAAGAAGAAATTGTTTATGCTGCGGGTGGTGAGACTCTGGCATAGGTTGCCCAGAGATGAGGTAAATGCCCCATCCCTGGAGGCTTTTCAGGCCAGTTTGGACAGGGCTTTGAGCAACTTGCTCTTGTTGCAGATGTTTCTGCTTACTGCATGGAGCTTGGTCTAGATAAGCTTTAAAGATCCCTTCCCAGCCAGGCCAGTCTGTGATTCTAGGAACTGACTCTCCATGAATTTGTCTAGTTGTGTTTTGCCCTAGGTTTACATGTTCCAGTGTTTTGAGCTAAATCTGCTGCCTGATAATTTCACAGAAATCATCTGGTTGGAAGAAACCTCAAAGATCCTCCAGTCCAACCCTCCACCCAGCACTGAAGGGTCAGCAATAAACCATGTCCCTAAGTGCCAGGTCCACATGCTGCTTAAACACCTCTAAGGACAGTGACTCCAGCACTGCCCTGGGCAGACCATTCTGATGTTTGATAACCCTTTCTGTGAAGAAATATTTCCTAACATCCAGCCTGAACCTCCCCTGGTGCAACTTGAAACCATTTCCTCTGGTCCTGTCACTTGACACCAAGGAGAAGAGGCTGGTCCCTCCTCTCTCCAACCTCCCTTCAGGTAGTTGTAAAGAGCAAAGAGATCTGCCCTCAGACTCCTCCAGACTGAACAACCCCGAGTCCCTCAGATGCTTGTGGGCCATGTGCTCCAGGCCCTCCATGAGCCTCCTTGCCTTTCTATTTCACCGGAATAGAAAGGCAGAATGCCATAGAATGGCTTAGGTTGGAAGAGACCTCAAAGATCATCCTGTTCCAACCCCCTGCCATATGCAGGGACACCTCCCACTAGAACAGGTCACTCAAGGCCTCATCCAGCCTGGCCTTCAACACCTCCAGGGAGGAAGCAGCCACAACCTCCCTGGGCAACCCATTCCAGTGTCTCACCACCCTCACTGTGAAGAACTTCCTCCTAACACCCAGTTTAAATCTCCCCTCTGCCAGTTTAAACCCATTCCCTGTCATCCTGTCATTACAAGCCTTTGTGAACGGTCCCTCCCTTCCTGTAGGCCCCTTTCAGATACTGGAAGGCTACTCCAAGGTCTCCTGGAAGCCTTCTCTTCTCCAGGCTGAAAAGCCCCAACTCTCTCAGCCTGTCCTCATAGCAGAGATGAGGGAGAGATAGGGGAATAACCCCAATGCTTGTGAGAAATCAGTGAAAAATCACTTTGTTAACATTTTCACTGTCATCATTTTGGACTCCTTGTCCTTTTTTTGCAGTAAGAAGAGTCCTGGGCTTGTCTCTGGTAGCACAGCTGAACCTTTGCTATTCAATGGCAGCAGCACCTATACCCTGGTCCTGGGGTCAGATGACCCAGCCAGGCCACACTGACCCTGTTAAGGTCTCTTGGTGGCTGCACCCAAACTGGCCATTGGTTCCCTGGTTCCAGCCAGGTCCTGAGCTATGTCCAGAAACCAGGAGCATGTTGAGTAACTTCTTGCCAGAACTGAACAATGGATCACTCTGGTAGCTTTTAGTACAGCCGATGAAGTGCTTGGGCTGTGGAATTCAGTTGGCTGCTTGTAGTTGAACCTAGCCACAGATTCCAAAGATCATATTGTCTCACAGCTGTGACAAATAGAATTGTTTGTCCTTTTATTTCTCATCGTAGTCTGAGTCTGCAACATGCTTCGAGCGAAGCTGCCTGCAGCTGCCTGTGACTTTCAAGTTACAGATGCACCCTGAATTTATACTGACATTGTTTTGTGCTTCTTAGAATCACAGAATCAGTCAGGGTTGGAAGGGACCACAAAGATCACCTAGTTCCAACCCCCCTGCCATGGGCAGGGACACCCTATCCTAGATTAGGCTGCCCTTAAACACCTCCAGGGAAGTGGCCCCAAACACCCCCCTGGGCAGCTTGGTCCAGGGACTCGCTACTCTCATGCTGAAGAACTTCCTCCTCACATCCAATCTGAATCTGCCCACCTCCAGCTTTGCTCCATTCCCCCTAGTCCTGTCGCTACCTGATAGCCTAAAAAGTCCCTCCCCAGCTTTTCTGTAGGCCCCATCAGATACTGGAAGACCACAATAAGGTCACCTCAGAGCCTCCTCTTCTCCAAACTGAAAAGCCCCAATTCTTTCAGTCTGTCCTCATAGCAGAGGTGCTGCAGCCCTCTGAGCATCCTCGTGGCCCTTCTCTGGACACACTCCAGCATGTCCACATCCCTCTTGTAATAGGGGCTCCAGAACTGGATGCAGTACTCCAGGTGGGGTCTCGCCAGAGCGGAGTAGAGGGAGAGAATCACCTCCCTCGCCCTGCTGGCCACACTTCTCCTGATGCAGCCCAGGCTCTGCTTGGCTTTCTGGGCTGCAAGTGCACACTGCTGGCTCATGTTGAGCTTCTTCCCCAGTCCCTTTCCTAACAATTCCTATTAGCATATTAGCTGCTTTGATACAATAAACTACAAGGTGACATTTCTAGAGCTCTGGACCCTCTTTCTTCCAGATCTTTCCTTAGGTGGCAATAGATGGTTTGAGTCCACCCAATGTGCACATGGAGGTTGGATGTCTCTTCCCTTTTTCTACACACCTGCCTTTGTCAGCAAGGAGTTTCACCTGCCAATATCATATGAAAGCACAAAATCCTCCTGATTTTAGTTTTGATCGTCCAGAATGATCCATCACTTCTCGATGACCTCTTGTTCAGATTGTTTCTGTAGATGTGGGACAACCTCTAGCCCTCAGGGAATTCTCTTAGTGATCACTTTCTCCCTTTTCTCTCACAACTTGCTGCTTTTCCCAGGACAGCTCAGTATGTAAAACATCTGGAGATTTATTGGAAAGCTTTTTGAAAATCGAGATGGAGTAGATCAACTGAAGTGGCTGTTTCCTCTATGCTCTTTGGGGAAAAAAAAAAAAAAACCAAACATTGACCAATTTGGAATTCTCTGCTGTGTATTTAACCCTTGCCCACCCTACTGTATGTATCTGCTAATGATATTTGCTACCATTTCTGCTGTTGGCTCTGTTCAGACAGCAGGCATGTTCATCTGTGGGGCTATGAACCCAGTTTCAACCACTCTGAGGCTTTTTAGTTTAGTCTTTGGGGTATGTTTACCTTTGATTTTTCTAATGGAGCAGATTCAAGTGGAAGGTTCCATCCCGCAGTTGAAATTTCTCTCTTTTCTTTAGAACTGAGTTAGCTCATTCTGCCAGTAAATAAATAAATGTTTAAGACCTTTTTATCCAATAGTTCCTATTACAAAACTCAGCCTGAGTAGGTGGCTGATGAGGGGCTCTTCAGAAGACGTAGTCTCACTCCAAAGCAGTTAATGTTTTGAAACCATTTTCCTCTTGAATTTCATCTTGGAGCATGCAGAGACCTTGGTGGAGCAGCTGCTGAGACTCTGAAGATTATCTTTGAGAACATCAAGAGGATGGGTTGGCTCTGAGAGGCAGAGAAGTACAAAGGAAAAAGGACAAGAGGGATTTAGCAACTATTCAACCTTAATGTTATTTCTTGCAGGAACTCAGAAACTGCAGGCAGCTAGGAGATGTGAAGATAGGTAGCACTGAGGAAAATATGATCAAGAATGAATAATACCAAACACATCTATCCTTCAAGATCAGGATAGTTTCTCAGCTCCCATGGAGGTCTATTTCACCTATTGTATTTTAGTCCTTGGACACTCTTATGACATTCCTGTTAGTGCAGGACATGAAGTAAGGTGTTTAGGGTTTTTAAATACAATGGATTCAAGATAGACATTGGAGGAAGGCATTAATCAAGATGGCAAAGCACTGCTATGGGACTGTAGTTTGTGTTTTAGGTTTACTAGTTCGTATCTTAGCTTTCCAGTGATTGAACCTCTACATCTCTTCCTAAACAAACCTTTTCAGTAAGGGTATGGATATAGTTGACCCTGACTCTGAACAACTCATCCCTACTTTTGTATGATGTTATTGATGCCTTAGTTCTTCAGTTTGAAACGATTTCTCAGATCTGTCCCATGTGAAGAAGGTTTTAGGGTGGGAGCTCCTCTAAGCTTTACTAGCTGTCAGTGTGAAAAAATAATTTCATTTTTATACTTTACTCTCCAATAAGCTTCCTGCTCCAGATGAGCTGGGAAAGGGTTTTATTATTCTGTTATATGAAAAAAAATGCAGGATTTGGAGGGGGTTTGTTCATATTTCTATTTTGCTCAGCGTTTTTTGTTTTCCCCCCACGGACAAGACTAACAGATTTTGAAGGATGCTGCTGGGTTTTGGCTTTCCCCAGTTTCTTTTTTACTTTCTCTGGCCTCCCTGCCCCCAAATCACTGAGAGTAGTATTTGAGTGCTCTGCTCCTCCAGCACAGTGATCGCTGCTTGTTGATTTATCCTCTTAATTTCCCTTCAATTTGTGTCTTCATTGATGAGTAGCTTTCCCTTTTCAGTGTTGTCAGTGTGAGGATTTCTTTTTGCTCCTATCAGAGTGCTTAGTTTGAGTACAGTGAGCCCTGTCGTTGCTTCTTTCTAGTTTGTGTGCAGATCAGTGGATCTCTCTTGTCTTTTTCATCATCTTGCCTTCTGTGGTCTACCTTAGCATTCTTTCTCCCTCAGGATGGCAGTTAATACTCTAGGTTTAATATAGTAGAATCATTAAGGTTAGAAAAGAACTCCCAAGATCATCAAGTCCAACCATTAAGCCAGCACTGCCAAGACCAAAATGTTTTGGGTTTTTTTTTCCTTCTGCTTTGACATAGTATTTCAATCCATGGGAATTAGATTAGACATCAGGAAGAAATTCTTCTCTGTGAAGGTGGTAAGACACTGGAATAGATTGTCCAGAGAAGTTGTGGAGGCTCCAGCCCTAGAAGTGTTTATTGTTTGAGGCCTTGAGCAACCTGGTCCTAGTAGGAGGTGTTCCTGTCCAAGGCAGGGAGTTGGAACTAGATGATCTTCAAGGTCATTCCCAACCTAAAACTATTCTATCATATTTGTTAATTGACTCTAAACTTTACTTATTTCATACTGAAATGGTGGAGGGAGTAGAGGGTTAGAATCATAGAATGGTTTAGGTTAGAAGAGACCTTAAAGATCATCCAGTTCCAACCCCCCTGTGCCATAGGCAGGGACACCTCCCACTAGATCAGGTCGCTCAAGACCTCATCCAGCCTGGCCTTGAACACATCCAGGGAGGGAGCAGCCACAACCTCCCTGGGCAACCTGTTCCAGTCTAAATCATGTCTGTTCATGTCTAAATCAGCTTTTGGAATAACATGGGTCTTCAGCCCTTCTGCCAATGTCCTCAGAGGGAGGATGCTTGATATGTAATGACAAAGTGTGGACGGTGGGTGGATTTTTGGCATAAGTTCAGCCAAATCCAGAAGCATGTTACACAACAAACTGAAAGGAGTAATTAGTGTCCAGCAGGTAATTGCGCTGCTCCCCAGCCCAGCCAGCTCTGGGACACAGTGCAGGTCAGGACCTGAAGTAGACCTCTCTATTGCAGTCTCAGATGGCTTTGTCAGTGACAAAAACCTGGTGGGTCTCTTGCTGCAATAGGTCCAGAAGGTTGAGCTTTAACATAGGAGGTGAAGTGCTTGAGCCAGTTCAGTTTGTGCAGCCACTGTAGCAGCAATGTGCTTTCAGTTCCTGACTCAGCTGTTAGAACTGTTAGGGCTCATTGGGGTTGCTGTGCAAGCAGCTGGACCTGAGGTCCGTGTTCTAGACTGTGCTGTGGTCTGTGAGCTGCCTTCTGGCTGTGGTCCTATCCACCAAAGGAGCGCACACCTCTTAGATGTGAGAACGAGCTTTGATGGATCATCTTCCACAACCAGAGGACTCCAGAAGAGGTTCTTGGTTTTGTAGATGTTTTGGGTAAAGTACTTAGTGTCCTCTGAGCTGGGAAACAGGGTGCCACAATGACCAGCTCACAGTAGGTGGCTTGGTTTGAAGATAAGCTGAAGCTGATGGAGACACATCCATGGGACAAGGGTCCAAAGTGAAGCTTCATTAGTCTGCAGCAGCAGTGTCTGTTGTGACATTTGTGCTGGAGCTGCTCAGGAAACAGCAAGGGGTTTTCTCCTCTTGGAGTAATTTGTTTCTGGGTTGCCACAGTCAAGCACATCAAACGCTCCCAGGTCACTGTTTAACCTCAGTGTCCCTCTTTCAAACAAACATCTTGTTTCAGTGCTAGAGCCTTTCATATGAAGGCTGGCTTCCTGCTTCTCTGGTGACAGAGTAGGGCCTTTCTCTGCTGCTTAGCTCTGTATAGTGCTGTCAGGCTCACAGGAAGCCTCTTCTCACAGGCTGTGCCCCACCAGCTTACAAGGATGTACTGAGACTGAGGCTGCAAAGCTATGGTAGCCTCCTCAGATCAAGCTACTTGTTGCTGTGACAAAAAAATGCCTTGTCTTTAATTGTGGCAGGAAGATTGCAACACTGGGTCATCTTTTCCATTTGGTGAGTGATCAGGTGTCCCTGCTGGTATTATTAGATCTGTCAGCTGCTCCCAGTAGCCCAGATCACACAGAGCTTCTGCCCCATCTACAGACCCCACTGGGCAGGGACAAAGGTGCCCTTTGGTCGCTCTCAGGGGAGCAGGCTCAGGGCAGACCTTCTTGCTCTCTACAACTCCCAGAAAGGGAGTTGGGGCAAGGTGGGGGCTGATCTCTTCTCCCAAGAAACAGTCTCAAGTTGCACCAGGGGAGGTTTGGGTTGGACGTGAGGAACAATTTCTTCCCCAAAAGGATTGTCAAGCCCTGCAACAGGCTGCCCAGGCAGCGGTGCAGTCCCAGTACTGGAGTGGTTTAAAAGCCATGTAGATGTGGTGCTGAGGGACATGGCTTAGTGGTGACCTGGCAGTGCTGGGTTAACAGTTGGACTCAGTGATCTTAAAAATCTTTTCCAACCAAGAAGGACTCTGTGATTCCATACACATACATTTTATCCCTCACCTAAGTCAGGAGGCTTAGTTTTATTAACCAAAATGGCAGTATCTTTAAGAGCAGAGACTGAGTTGGACTGGCAAGGTCTGCTTCCATGTGCCTGTGTCAATGGGCCTGAGTTGTCTGTCCTTCTCATCTGAGATCCTGTAAGGTCCACCTGGTCTCTTAGTTCTCTGACAGATCTGTGGTTGTCAGATCGTGTTGATTTTCCTTTTAAAGCTCTCATTAAAATGCTCAGGTCACTCCTTGCTCTCTTAGATCATTTGTTTTCCTGTGATCCTCCTTTTTTGCTTTCCCTCCCCTCTTTCTCCTGCACTGTAGTTTTTGAGAGCTTGGTCAGAGCAGAGCTCAGAGCCTTTGTTGTCTTGATCTCTGGCACTGAACTTTTGCAGGGCTGTTTAACAGCAGCTGCTTCTCTGGTTGCTGTCAATGGCCACTTGATCCCCGTTCTGCAAGCACATTTGGAAAGTCCCATATGCTCTTTCTTCCCCTCAAATATTACTACCTCTTTACTTCCTGACTTCTTGCTTCTGCCTCTCACAGCTTCCCATCTCCTGCATTGTTCTCAGCCTCTCATACGAAAACCTCAACTACTAGACTTATCCTACAGGTTGCATTGTTCTTTCTGGTGCCCCTTACTGAGCTAAACTACAAAATTTGTGATCCTTTATTCTATTTAGCCTTCTTCCTCTCTTAATGACAAACAAAACACATCTGCTGTGCTCTTTGTACTTGACAACGTTCATAACTGAGCTCTGGAGCATTTCTGGCTCTTAAAGTCTTGTCACTGCTCTAGGAGCAGTACTTGATTTGAGTTGTTGACTGTCAACCCACGTTAAGCCTCTGCTCAGCAGTCTGGTGTTCTGAGCACCATTCACTCATGCCCTACCACACACACCTCTTTTCCAACCAACACACATCAACTCTCTGCTCAGCAGTCTGGTGTTTGCTCATGCCACACACACCTCTTTCCAACCAACACACATCAAACCTCTGCTAAGCAGTCTGGTGTTCTGAGCACCATTCACTCGTGCCCTGCCACACACACCTCTTTTCCAACCAACACACATCAATCCTCTGCTCAATAGTCTGGTGTTCTGAGCACCATTCACCCATGCCATGACACACACACCTCTTTCCAACCAACGCACATCAAACCTCTGCTCAGCAGTCTGTGTTCTGTGCACCATTCACTCGTGCCATGCCACACACACGTCCCTCTCCTGTACCAGGATGGCTGCTTTGCCTAATCAGGACCCCATCTTCATGGAAAGTTTCTCTCAAGGCTGTGGCATCATATTGTCCTTGGTCCAGATCACATAATGCTTTTTGTGTTGCTTCTCACATGTTGCTGATGCTCTGAGAATGTTCACATTGACCAAAAGCCTCCCTTTTCACAGAATCCCAGCATGATGGGGCTTGTAAGGGACTTCTGGAGATCATTTAGTCCAACTCCTCTGCTAAAGCAGAGTCACCCAGAGCAGCTTGTGCAGGAGGGTTTGGAATCTATATTTGGGTTACAACTCTTGAGACATTTTTTTTTTCTTTCTCAGTAAAGCTATGAGTGAAGTAGCATCATCAGTGTTTTCCTTTCTCAGCCTATAGTCTAATTTCTCATTCAGATCCTCTAATTAGTTCAAACCAGCACACATATCTTGCTTCTGAGGAGCAGCCTCTAAAAGATTTCTGCTCTCTTGCAGGAGAAGAAGTTGCCCTGTACTGTGCCAAGTACCTTCCTGAGATAATCAAAGACCAGAAAGCCTACAAAGAAGGCAAATTGCAAAAGGTAAGAGAACGTGAGCGCCAGTGCAGAGGAGAGCACTTATTTAGGTACCTAAGCCTGTTCCACTAAGGTCTCCCTGCTATATCTTCGTTTCCCTCTCTTGTTTCTAGTAGTGTACATCAGATATTTCTATTGTATTCTCAAATATAAACTGCCTTCAGTTTTCCCAGCTTTTTTAGTTTTGCTTTCTTTCTCTTCTACCCTCTTTAAATTTTCAGACCCATTCCAGTCAAAGGCAGAAGCTGTTTCTTTGACTGGTTTTGGTTGGGCTTTTTTTGAGGGGTAAGGATAGCTCTGAAGTTGAGGTTGAAGGTTAGTTCATGGCTTGCTTCCACCAAGCAATCCTTCTGTTGTTATTCTCCCTCATAGTACTAATGCCTGACCCAGCATCAGGTGCCCTGTGAGTTGGTGCCGAGCCCCAGCAAGGGGCACCAAGATGCTGAAGGACCAGAGCATCTCTGCTGTAGGGAGAGGTTGATGGAGCTGGAACTGGACAGTCAGGAGCAGAGAGGGCTCAGGGGGGTTGAATTTGTGTCTGTAAAATACCTGCAGGGTACTGAGAGGCTGGAGCCAGGATCTTATAGTGTGCCCAGTGCTGGGGCTAGAGGCTGTGGGCACACACTGGACCACAGGAGGCTTCATCTGAACATCAGGGAACATGTTTCAGTGTAAGAGTGAGAAGGGCACAGGTTGTTCAGAGACATGATAGAGTCTAATCCTTGAAGCTATTCAGAGACCATCTGGATGGGGGCCTGGGCAGCCACTTTGGGTGTCCCTGCTGGTGGAGGGAGTTGCATGAAGTGGATTGCAGAGGTCCCTGACAACTTCAGCTACTCGGTGGTTCTGTGTGGAATGTATCTTGAAAGAGACTTGACAGCACAGCGTGACTGGTAGGTATCCTGTGCACGTTCTCATGTCCCATGTCCATCCTTAGGCCCTGGAAGATGCTTTTTTAGCCATAGATGCCAAGCTCACCACTGAAGAGGTGATTAAAGAGCTGTCCCAGATGGCTGGGCGACCCCAGGATGATGAAGATGAAAAGGAGAAAGTTGCTGACGAAGACGATGGTAAGTTGGATGCCACCAAATAAACAAAACTGCAGCTCCAGGATGGAGGCTGAAAGCAACTGGGCCAGGTTTCCCTCAGCAGGTTGTTTTTATCCCAGCTTCTCCACTAAAACTCAGCTGGAGTTGAATTGCCACTCCTCAGCAGTTCTGGGTGCTTCAGGCTGGTGCTAGGGGAATTTGGCATCATTTGGTCTGTTGGGCTTCCTTCATGAGGTGCAGAGTTCTTAGGTGTCTCAGAAACCTCCAAGCTAGGAAATGGGCTGAGCTGTGGAAGTGAGACAGTGTGATCATAGAATCAGTCAGGGTTGGAAGGGACCACAAGGATCATCTAGTTCCAACCCTCCTGCTGTGGTTAGGGACACCTCACACTCAGGCTGGCCAGAGCCTCATCCAGCCTGGCTTTAAAACACCTCCAGGGATGGGGCTTTGACCACCTCCCTGGGCAACCTGTTCTGGGGTCTCACCACCCTCATGGCGAAGAACTTCTTCCTAACATCCAGTCTGAATCTACCCATTCCTAGCTTTGTTCCATTTCCCCTAGTCCTAAAAAGTCAGGACTAAGCTATCTGAAGCAGACTCTGGTCTCTTCAGCAGTTATTTTTCTTGCTAAGAAGTGAGTGTTGTTTTCCTGACATCCTAAAAAGTCAGGGCTAAGCTCTCTGAAGCAGACCCTGGTCTCTATAGCAGTTATTTTTATCACTAAGAAGTGAGTTGTTTTCCACCAGCAAGTGATTGCCAGACCCTGAAGCCAGCTGGAAGGTCAATCCTGCAGGAGGACCCCATGCTGCTCTCAGCTGAATACCTCAGAGCAGGTGTAAAGTGATACTGTCACCCAGAACACTGTGGTGGGCTGAAAATGCTGAATTTGTTGTCCCTCATTCTCCAACTGATAGAGACAAAATGATTTTTAGGTTGGCTGGAGAATTTTTGTTTCGTCCTGTATTTTCAAGAGTGTTTGAGGTATGGGTGTTCCTCTTGGGGATTAATTAGCAAAGAAAATTATAACCAAGGGGATGTCAGTAAGGAAGCAGAGGTCGTAGTTTAGGGAAGGTCATCCTGTTTTCTGCTTTCTGTTCCACTGTGGAGATCCTGCACTGACTGCCTGAAGTTGCTTTGTGGATCCCTGTAGCTGGCTGAGATCCCTGTGCTGTTTAAGGCCCAAACTCCAGAAGTTTCTTGTTCCCAGTTGCAGTTTTAGTGAACAGATCTGTAGATGGACATGATCTGTTTGCTTCCCCTGCAGGCCCAGGTGAGCCTGTGCTCCACAAGTAGTGAGCTCTTTGCCTTCCAGCCTTACACCTAAAGAGCTGCCTCCCAACCAGCTCATGTCCCAGGCCACAGGCACTGGGGAAGCACAGCTGGGGTAGGAGCCATCTGCCTACTGTATGCCTGTTGTCCTCTTGCAGCTCCTGGAAGTGGTGGGACGCACAGGTCTGGTGACCTTTGGCTCTGTGCACTGTCCACCAGCTTACTGAGCACTGCTGGAGCCTGTCTGCAGCCAGTGTGCAACTCAGCTCTGGGCCCAGCATGTGCTGTACAGCTGCTGCCGTGGCGATGCGTCCAGCTTTCTGACCCTCTTTGTATTCACCCCTCTCCCCCTTTCCATTCGCAGTGGATAATGAGGAAGCTGCTCTTCTGCATGAAGAAGCCACAATGACCATCGAGGAGCTTCTCACACGTTACGGACAAAACTGCACCAAGAACCTCAAAAACAAGTCCTTAGTTCCGGCGGCGGAGAACGCTGCAGAGGGGACAGGCAAGCAGCATGATGGGGAGTCAAATATGAATGGAGAGGCTGACCCAGGGGAGCTTTCCGACCACAAGGAGAGGAAGAATGGGAAGCCAGACGAAGAAATCACGGGTATTTCCTCCACCTCAGACAAAGCCAGCGCTGGAGGCAACAGCCCTGCTCCGCAGAAGCCTGAACTAGGCAAAGGTGACGAGGCCGTCACCTCTTCTACTGGGGAGGCCGGGCCCTCCTGCTCCTCCACGGGAAAGCCCCAGCGCACAGCCAAATCCAAATTTTTTGAGGACAGTGAGGATGAGTCAGATGAGGTTGAGGAAGAGGAGGAAGACAGTGAGGTAGGAACCAGCGCTGGGACAGAGTGGCCTTCTGGCTGGGCAGAATGCATTGCTTGCTGTGGTACTTGAGCTACGAGCCTTAGGCTCGTCCTGGGTGTGTCCTAGGAGTAGGTTTTTCAGGCTGGTACTCTCGAGTCCATCTCATGGGGATGTTTGGGATTGTCGAGATAACCCTGAACACCCAGACTGTTCAGAGCACCCTCGCCTGTGCAGCAGCCATAGTGGATAGCCTTTGGTCTTGCTGCATGCACCATCCCTTCCTTCACTGTGCTTTGATGGTAGACATCAGGTGTGGGGGAGAATGCCAGGTCATCTCACACTTCTGGGGTCAACTTCTCATCTGTCTGGATTGAGGGATCAGCTGTCTGGGGGAGGGCACCCACAATGTCCTCTCTGACTCTTGTGGTATCTCTTTGTTTCTTGTAGGAATGCAGTGAAGATGAGGATGGTTACAGCAGTGAAGAGGCAGAGAATGAAGATGATGAAGATGATACTGAAGAAGCAGAGGAGGATGAGGAGGAAGAAGAAGAAATGTTGTTACCAGGCATGGAGGGGAAAGAGGAGGTGCACACCCTGTTTTTGTGTTCTGCAGCATAGTGTAAAGCCAAGGGGGCACTTAGAGTGGACTTAGCAAGGAGCTGTTTCCTTTGGGCTGGGGATGAAGCATCCCTTCTGTTCTGAGGCTGTCACAGCTGCTGACAGCCTGACAATGTGAAAAGCTGAGGGATGGGGCATGGATCTGGGCAGCAGATTAACATCAGAAGAGGCTGACCCCACTGCTGAGGGTTGGTGTGACAGGGTATAGGACAGCAGTAAGACTGCTGGCAATGCAGCTCCAGACAGAGTCAAGGCCGAGGCTGCACAGCCTGTGGCAGTGCTAGCAGGTGGGCCAGGGATGTAGGATGTCAGAAGGGACTACAGCTGCCAAGGTGTTCATCTTCTGCCTTTGAAAAGACCTCCTGGATGTCAGTGAGGCTACTTGAGCTAAGCTAGGGCTGGAACCAACATGTTGGAGCTGAGGATATGGCAGGATGTCTTGAACACTAGAGAATCCTGAACCCCACTGGTGCCTTGTGAGGCAGCAATGGAAGCACTGCTTGACCCTGCCCCTGATGAACACGCCCCTGTGGTGCTTCACACCTCCCTCAGGCTTTTCTCCATTGTTCTGTGCATACTTGTGAGGACAGGGGGCAAGATGCAGCACATCAGGATTTTTAGAGTGTTGGGGCTAGGGTGGGGGGTGGTCCTGCAGTGGCTGGTGCTTGGTTCTCTCATTGCACTGATATGGAGCAGGCAAAAGGAGTCTGATTAAAGTGCCCTGTCTCTTGCAGCCTGGCTCTGACAGCGGGACAACTGCTGTCGTGGCCCTGATCCGGGGCAAGCAGCTGATTGTGGCCAATGCTGGAGACTCACGCTGCGTGGTGTCAGAAGGTGGCAAAGCTGTCGACATGTCCTATGACCACAAGCCCGAGGATGAAGTGGAGCTGGCCAGGATAAAGAATGCTGGTGGCAAGGTCACCATGGACGGGAGAGTGAACGGTGGCCTCAACCTCTCCCGCGCAATCGGTGAGCGAGATGGGATGGATGCTGTCGTGGCTGTACTCAGTGTGCTTGGGGTGCCCTACTCTCAGATGGCAATGGACTTCTTAGCAGGGCCTCCTGTGACAGGACAAGGGCAGACTTAGACTAGATTGAAGAAATTGTTCACAGTGAGAGTGGTGAGACATTGTCCCAGGTTGTGGAAAGGTGATAGATCCCCATCCCTAGAAACATTCCAGGTCAGATTGGATAGAAACAACCTGATCTAGTTGAAGATGACACTGCTGACTTGCAGGGAGGTTGGACTAGATGACATTTCAAGGTCTCTTCCCGCCCTAACCATTCTATAAACATGGCAGGTTTCTTTGATGTACCCACAGCCTGACCTCCTTTGATCATGGGAGCACTTGCTCCAGCTCTTGTGGGTCTGCCTTTTTGGCAGGACAGGGAGAGGGTTCCTCCCTGTCTGGGGTGGGGCAGCATTTCCAGGGTCACAGGGCAAATGACCCATCTCTGAACCACAGGGGATCACTTCTACAAGCGGAACAAGAACCTGCCTCCAGAAGAACAGATGATCTCTGCCTTGCCTGACATTAAAGTGCTGACAATAAATGACAACCATGACTTCATGGTTATTGCCTGTGATGGAATCTGGTGAGTGGTGAGGGAATGTGTTTTCCTCCTGGACATTACTCCTCTGGTCTTTCTCTGGAGCTGGGTCTCAGGAAGGCCTAAGGGCCCTGGGTGATAATTGGACACTGTGGCCTGACTGCTCCACTCAGTTGTCCTTCTGACCCCTCCACTCTGCAGGAATGTGATGAGCAGCCAGGAAGTGGTGGATTTCATCCAGTCCAAGATCACCCAAAAGGATGAAAATGGAGTCCTGAGGCCGCTATCCTCCATTGTAGAAGAGGTAAGGTCCAGAGCTTCACCATCCTCTCAGCACATGGTTGCTACATCCCAGTTTGGTGCCTTGGCCCACCCTCTCCATCAGTTGTATCCCAGACATGTGCTAGATGTCCTTCCTCTGGAAACATTCCAGGTCAGGTTGGATGGGACTCCCCTGGAACCTGATTTAGTTGGAATGTGTCCATGCTCACTGCTGGGGAGTGGAACTAGATGACCTTTAAGGGTCCTTCCAGCCCAAACAATTCTGTTATTCTATGATATGTTAGAAACTTGGGATGCAGCACTGGCTGGAACAGGAGCAGAGATACCTTTGAAGTGGGACTTGGTTTCTTTTGCTGACCAGTGTTTCTGGCTTCTAGGTTGCTGTCAGGGTGAAGGAGTTTCTGTCCACCTTCAGCAAACCAGGGCTGCTGAGGCTGTTACTGTCCTTTGTGTGGTTGTTAACAGCATTTGAACCAAGCCTGCACCATTCTGTCCTGACAGGCCCTAAGCCAGGGGTTTGGTCTCTTCTCCCAAGAAACAAGTGATGGAACAAGAGGAAATGGCCTCAAGTAGCGCCAGGGGAAGTTTATGTTGGACATGAGGAACAATTTATTTCCCAAAACGTTTGTCAACAAAGCCCTGGAACAGGCTGCTCAGAGCAGTGCTGGAGTCCCCATTCCTGGAGGGATTGAAAGCGGTGTAGATGTGGAGCTAAGGGATGGAGTTCAATGGTGACCTGTCAGCGCTGGGTTAATGGTTGGGCTTGATGGTCTTAGAGGTCTCTCCCAATCAAAATGACTTCATGACTGTAACCCAGTGTTAGTTGTTAGAACGGGTCTGGGGTTTCTTATAAGCTGTGTCCATGCTCTCTGACCTGTGCTGTCCTGTCCCTCCTCAGCTGCTGGATCAGTGTTTGGCTCCAGATACCTCAGGAGATGGCACGGGCTGCGATAACATGACTTGCATCATCATCAGTTTCAAACCCCGTAATACACACCTGCCTGCTGAGAGTGGGAAACGGAAACTGGAGGCCATGGCAGCACCGGCAGCACCAGCAGAGGAGAATGGCAGTGAGGACACCAAGAAGGCCAAGCTGGAGTAGCTGGCCTTGTGCAGGGACTTGGCTGTGCACTCACCAGACTCTCGTTTCTTAAACACGCTGAACTCAAGACTCACCAAGTCTTGTCCTGTTTTTTAGCCTTAGCAGAGGCCTTGTCTGTCTGTGTCCTGGTGGGGGGTGGGTCTGGTTAGCCAAGGGCATGTCGCACTCTTCATCCATAACCATTCCAAAGAGGGAGCCGAGGGCAGAGCTGTGGTGGAGCAGCGGGAGCCGGCCACAGCGGGCAGCACCCTGCGGTTAGAGGAACGATGTCCCCCCCATTGTCTCCATGTGGTTGTTGCCATTTCTGTGCCTGTGAGTTTCTGTTCAGAGGGAAGAACTTTTTCACCGTTGAGGTTTTTTTTAATCTGCACCTGATTATTTAAAGCCCTTTTTGTTTTTGTGAAACAATCTGGCTGTGGTGCTGCTGCCACACCTCATTCTGTTGTACACTTTCAATCAATAATTTTTTTGAACTAAAAGCCCAGAAAACATAGCTGTACTGCTGGTCCATGGTTCTTTCCTGGAGGTGGGGGGGCTGAGGAAGGTGGGATTGGGTGGAGATATGTCTGTGGTGTCTTGGCAGCTACCAAAAGGCAGCTGTCTCCTGCCACATGGGTGCAGAGTGCCAGCCCCTGCTGTGAAGTGCTTGGGCCTGCTGCCTCTGTAACTCTGATATGGCTCAGCTGAGGTGGAGATCTGTCTCTGGAGACCCATTTGTGTCTGCTGAGGGGACAGAGCTACCAGCCACCTCCCTAAGCTGGCTTGTCTGCTGCATACTTCACTACCTCTGCTGCAGGCTCCTGTCAAAGGGTGATAAGAAACAATTACCTGGTGTGCTGAGAGGTGTGAAGCTTGTACAACCCATGCCAGTGCTGCTCCTTGGGCTCTATACTACTGCTGGGACAGTCAGCTGCTATTTCTTTTCCTGTGCCACTTCACCTTCTACTCTGCATGCTGAAGAGCACAGAGAGGCACAAAGGTTTACAGGCAGAGCTTCTTCCAGCTGCTCCAAGGTTCCTGTGTCACAAACAGTGCCATTGGCAGTGCCTCACACTGCAAGTTTTCCCTCTTAGAAACTGAAATCCACCATCCTGGTCCTGATCTGTTGTCAGCCTCAATGGGAGCTTCTCATGTCACTACTCAGGCCCTTTCCTGGTGGCCCTGACCTTAGGTCCTTGTACCTAGTAGCTCCTCCAACAAACGGATGACAGGACAAGAGGAAACAGCCTCAAGCTGTACAACGGGAGGCTTAGGTTGGACATTTGGAACAGTTTCTTCCCTGTGGAAGGATTGTCAAGGCCTGGAACAGGTTGCCCAGGTCATTGATAAAGTCCCCATTATTGAAGTGGCTTAAAAGCTATGTAGATGTGTTGAGGGGCATGGTTCAGTGGTGATTTGGCTGTGATGGGTTAACGTGGACTCAATGATCTTAAAGGTCTTTTTCAAACAGAAAAATTTCACGATGTGATGGTTCTACCCCTCCCACCTGGACTCCTGCAATACCCGTCAGGGGAAGGCCCGATGTTCCACCTGCTGTGGGGAGGGGGCCATGCCACAGGAGACAGAGTCTCAGAGAGCAGCTTTATTTCCCAGCAGTGCCAATGCTCAAGCCAGGCCTCAGGGGAAGGCTGGATGGGGCAGAGTGCAGCGTGCGGGCAGCCCTGGGGACAGCCAGGACCCAGTTCGTGGATAAGGCTCTGAGCAGCCTTGTCTAGTGGAAGGTGTCCCTGCCCGTGGCTGAGGGTTGGAACTAGATGATCTTTATGTCTTGCTGCTGCCTAAACCATTCTGTGATTCCAGGGGGCTGGTGGTGCCCCGCAGCAGGCGATGGCTTTGCCCAAGAGGATGCACAAACTCTACCAGTAGCCAGGACGCTGTAGATCGAAGGTTTCCTCACTCAGTGCTTCATAGTGCCTTCACTCTGCAGGGACACTCACAGCACTGCTCCTGTCACTGGTGCCTCCCAAGGAGTCCCCAGAGAGGCTCTGCCCCGACAGCACACTGCACAGGCTCTGCTCCCGGGCAGGATGCGGCACCGCCTCAATTGACACCTCCACCTCGATGTTGACACCTTCCCTGCAGACAAACATGGGGCCTCAGGACAGCAGCTCAAAGTGGGAGATACCCACTGCAGGCATGGGGAAGGCTGTTGGAAAAGGAGAGGTGCCCGTTCCCACTGTCAGCCCTGAAGGCTCACCTGAGGGATGTGTCCTGGCCCTCACTCAGCATGCTCCCTGCCAGGGCAACTGTGCTGGCCGAGTGGCTGTCCTGCTCCTTCCAGCCTGAGCCACCACGAGGGCTATGGCTGCTGCTGGGCAGTGAGATGGTGACATCTGGAGCTCCATCCTCAGTGGGCCTGGGGCTAGGCAGCACTGACCACAGCTCATTCACTGGCAGGAGGAGAGATGGTGCTTAGTGCTCTCCTTATAAGAACTTCTCCTTATTGCAGCAGGGAGCATAATAGTGCACCCCCGCTCCACAGAGCAAGGACAGATGAGCAGGGGGATGCAAACAGGCAGCTGGCAGACTGCTTTGGGCAGCACCCACCTCCCCCAGGACTCCTCCTTGCAGCCTGCCTGCAGGTATAGAGGCATAAGTGGTGCCGCCCCAGAGAGAACCGGCACCAACACAGCACCACAGGGAGCCCCCAGCTCCGAAGATGTCACAGCCACAGAGATGAGGCAGGACCAGAACCTGCAGAGCCCAGTGAAGGGGGCAGTGGCCATACAGCAGTGCAGGACTCACGCTTGGTGAGGTTTTCCAGCTCCACCACACCGAGATCCTTGGGAGGGCTGCGGCTGCCCCCACAGCCCCAGCGGCTCCGGCACAAGGACAGCACCACCACCCCATAGACATAGGTGAGCATCAGGGGCACGCCGACTCCTGCGGGCAGAGAGACTACTGCACAGCCCAGCTGGCGGCCCCAGGTGGCCTGTCCATGCCCCAGGTGAAGCCTAGGTGCCCCAAGTCTCAGACATACACTGAGACACTTTGCTGTGGTGGCCCCCCCAGGCCCCAGCCAGCTGCACTTACCCACAGTGACAGCTGTTATGATGGGAGACACAAAGAGGGAGAGGAGAACACTGCTGGTAACAGAGAGGCACTGCTGACACCCCGACAGGCTGCTTCTCCGGCTCTGGCCCAGCACCTCGAGGAGAAGCAGAACAGGTAAAGCGCTCTGCAGAGCTCTCAGCATGTAAACCCTAGGGAGGGACCCTCTTGCCAGCCCTGGCAGACCTGTAGCTGCAGCCACGGCTGCCCAGACACCCCCTCCCACCTCTTCAGGGATGTGCTGCCACCACTGCAGCTCACGTGTCCCTGGAAAACACACCCAGACCCCTAGACATCTTTCCCCTTTCACCCACCCCAACCCCTCTCCAGGCTGAGAGTACCCTTGCTGGTGGAGGGTGTAGGGCTGAGTAGTAGTGAGAGGAGCTGAGGCGTCAGGGATGGCACAGGGACATGCTGTGGGCAGTGGCAATCACCATGTGTCTGTTCAGGCCTGAGGGCTGCCAGACTTGGTGGTGAGCAGGACCATGGGGACCCCAGGGCCCACTGAAGTACCTTCCTACCCATGTAAATGGGGATCCCGAAGGTAATGACAGGGATAGCAATGCCTGCGACGAGGGAGATGACCATGGGTGCCCCCAGCACCATGCCCAGCTGCCACAGGATCCTTCGGCTTCGTGACCATGGTCTCTTCCCCCAGAAGGTGCAGCCAGAGGGGCTGTGAGCACAGAGCAAGACTGGGCTGATGGTTCCTGTGCAGGGGCAGGCAGACCCCACCACAGCTACCCTCACGCTGAGGTGATTCTCCCACCCCACACCTGAGCTCCAGCTGCCCTCCAAGACCCCATCTGTGGCCATCCCCAGAGCCTGCCCTGGGCCTTCAGCCCTGCCAGAGCCAGCAGCACCGACCACTATGCTCTCCCATTGCCTAGCCAGACCCAAACCTGCCTCTCAGCACAGCTTCACTGTCCCCCAGCCCCAGGCTCACAGCTCCTGGCAAAGCCTCCAGCTCAGCCCTGAGCACCCCATGGTGCCCCAGCCCTATGCTGACCTCAGGAAGTGGACATCGGAAATCTCCTGCAGACAGAGCCAGCAGAAGAGGCAGCCACACACTGTGCAGTTCATGCGGTTACAGCTTCCATCATTGATCTTCATGATGAAGGCACTGCAGCGGGGACAGACCTTGATGGCCTCAGCCTCAGCTAGCAGGGGGAAGGAGATGAGATGGGATGGGGTTGAAGACAACAGGAGAGAACAGTGCAGGTCCACTCCTGCACCCTACCCCAGCACTACAGCCTGTGCCATGGATGTCAGCACAGCAAGGTCCTCTGCACAATCTCAGCACAACTGGCACATGAGCTACAGTAACAGTTAATAGTTTGTGCTGGTTTGAGGCAGGGGGTGGGGAGGCAGATAACTGCCAAACCATCACATAATTGGACTCAGAGAAGCATTAGGAAAGTGTGACCAGAAGATTGAGGGAGGTTCTCCTGCTCTGCTCTGCCCTAGTGGTACTGGGTTCCATTATGGGCTTCCCAGTTCAAGAGAGACAGGAAACTATTGGGAGAGAATCCAACAGAGGCTACAGATGCTGACTGCAGCATCTCTCCAGTAAGGAGGGGCTGAGAGACCTGGGGCTGTTTAGCCTGGAGAAGAGCAGACTAAGAGGGGATCTTTTCAATGTTGATCTAAAAGGCAGGGGGCCAGAGGACTGGGCTATGGAGCAACAGGCACAAAGTGGAACCTAGTGGGTTCCATCTGAACATGAGGAAAAACATCTCTCTCGTGGAGGTGCCAAAGCCCAGAGAGATTGTGGAGCCTTCTTCTCCAGAGACGTTCCAAACCTGCCGGGACTCCATCCTGGGTAACTTGCTGTGAGTGACCCTGCTTTAGCAGGGGCGTTGTACTAAATGACCTCCAGAGGTCACTTCCAACCCTCACCATGCTGGGATCAGGTGAAATCCCTGCTCTGCTTGCTCCCACCTTGCACCAGGGTCTCACCGTGGGCTGAGTCCTCTGGGTGGGCGAGCTGTGCTGCAGGGCTGGCCAGGCTTGGAGCTGGTGCCACTGGGGCACAAGGTCCATCAGGGTGCCAGGGCTGCCGGCAGTGGTAGCAGAACTCAGTGCCACAGCCCTCACGGCCACAGGTGAGACGAGGACACTCAGCACAGCCATAGGCAATGACAGCATAGCTGTGGAAAGAAGTGAATCAACGCTGGGAGACATCCAGCAGTGCCCACAGCCATTCCCCAACCTGGTACAGCCAGGTCCCAGCCCTGCACTAAGCCACAGCTGAAGAGTAGGGACTTGGGAGACATTCTCAATGGCTTAGACTAGATAACCCTTCCCTGTCCACCACCTAGCCAGCCCCCCTGGACCCTCACAGGCCGGCCCAAGATGGACAAGAGCACCAACTGGGGTGTTCAGTTGGAGAAAAGGAGGCTCAAGGGAGAACTTTTCACTTTCTACAACAGGCTGGAGATAGGTTGGGATTGGTCTCTTCTTCCAAGGAAAAAGTGATAGGACAAGAGGAACCAGCCTCAAGTTGTGCCAGGGGAAGCACAACTCCCTCCCCAGAAAGGTTGGACTCGATGATTTTAAAGCTCTTTCACCACCTAAGGGACTCTGGTTGTCCCGTGGGTTCCATGATCCACCACCCCCCCCCAGCTCCCAGCTCCATAGGAGGGGCCAGCGGCAGTCACCTGCAGTCAGGTGCGGGGCACCAGCGTGTGCCTGGGTCAGCCACCAGCAGCCTTCGCAGGAGGAACTCCTCATACTTGTCGCGGAGGCCGGGCTCGGGCAGCAGGCAGTGGAGATCGGCAGGCTGGAGCAGGGCAGGGCAATGCGGGCAGGCGGCGGGCAGGCGGCTCTCGCTGATGGCGATGCGCAGGTACTGCTCCAGGCAGGCCCTGCAGGAGCGGTGGTGGCAGGAGGCCAGGGTGGGAAAGGCCTCGGGGGGCTGGGGCAGCAGGCACAGCGGACACTCCACCAGCTCCGCACCCTCGCCCAGGGACAGCGCCACGCACGGCTCCTCAGCTTCCTCCGCCTCCCGGCCCGGGGCTGCTTCCCCTCCGACGGCCTGCGGCTTCCGCCCGAAGAAGCCCAGCAGGCGGAGGGGCCTCGGCACCCCCGCGGGCCGCTCCATAGCGGCCACTGCACTACGGAGGGCAAGGAGGAGGCGCCGAGCCCAGCGCGGCCCCCATGGCCGGGCTCCTACCTGGGCCTCGGAGCCAGCTTCTCCTCACAGGCGACAGGGGAATCATCTCCGTCCGCAGCCGGTGCCGCTCAGCCTGCGAAGGGAGCCCGCATGAGAGCGGCGCCAGGCCCGGGGTGCGGGAATGGGCCCTCGGCACCCGGGGGACCCACTGCAGGCCCCGCGATGACTGCCCCTGGGCTGTCCGCCAGCCGCACCGCTGGATACACCGCAGCGGCTCTGCGACAAGCCACAAACTGCACCCCACAGGTCAGTCAGCCCCGGTGAAATCCAGCCCTCACGGGTCTAGGGCAGCAGGGCCAGCCCCGACAGCAGCACCCCGGACCCAGCACAAGCCCTTCAGCGTCTGCCTCCCTCTGCTCCTTCACCCAGAATGTAGAATCATTCAGTGTTTTGGTAAAAAGGTCACACAGTCCAACATCCCTGCAGCCAGCAGGGACATCCTCAAACACAGCAGAGCCCTGTCCGACTTGACCTGGAATGCCTCCAGGGGTGGGGTAATCTACCACCTCTCTGGACAAGCTCTCTTAGTCTCTCCACACTCAACATAGACAATTTCTTCAGCCTATCTAGTCTGAATCTCCTCCAGTTTAAATTATTCACCCTTTGTCCTATCAGAACAAGCCCTGCTAAAAAATCTGTCACCCTCTTTCTTAAAGACCTATGAGCTTCCTTCACAAGCATCTTGAACTGTCCTGGGAAAAGGCAGAAGAGCTCCTTCACATGCCCTGCCAGGCAGCAGGACCCAGGCTCTTGGGGAGTAATCATAGATCGGTTTAGGTTGGAAGGGACCTCAAAGATCATCCAGTTCCAACCCCCTGCCATAGGCAGGGACAACTCCCACTAGATCAGGTCGCTCAAGGCCTCATCCAACCTGACCTTGAACACCTCCAGGGAGGTAGCAGCCACAGCCTCCCTGGGCAACTCGTTCCAGTGTCTCACCACCCTCACTAGAAAGAACTTCTTCCTAACATCCCATTTAAATCTCCCCTCTTCCAGTTTAAACCCATTCTCTCTTGTCCTGTCATTACAAGACCTTGTGAATAGTCCCTCCCTCAGCCTTCCTGTAGGCCCCTTTCAGATACTGGAAGGCAGGAGCCAGGCCTCCTTGAAGCCTTCTCTTCTCCATGCTGAAGAGCCCCAACTCTCTCAGCCTGTCCTCATAGCAGAGGTGCTCCAGCCCTCTGATCATCTTTGTGGCCCTCCTCACACCTGACAAGAGCTTGCCTATACCCCAAGCTGCTGCCAAGCCTGTAGAAGAGACAACCAAGCCAAAGGACAGAAAAGCCAACTAATTCAGTGACAAAAGTCAGGTGATTACAGGAGAAAGAGGAGGCAAATCTGTCCATTTTTACCATACACAGTGTCCTTGAGTCCATGGGCATGCCATAACCACTTGTGATAGCAATGCCAGCCTCTCCACTGCTCTCCTGCTCTTATGCAGAACCCAAAAGTTGTACCCTACACTTCAAATCTCCCCAGCACCGCTGTGTCACTTCACCTCTAACAGCCTCTGCATTTTTTCCTGTTAGTGCACAGCAAGAACAGCAGAGCTGGCACAGGAGGAAGCAGAGATTACTGTTGGCACAGGTAAGAGCAAGAAATCCAATTTTGGGGTGGCAGAACCCTGGAAAATGCTGCCCAGAGAGGCTGTGGAGTCTCCTTCCTGGAGAGATTCCAAGCCTGTCTGGACACAATCCAGGACAACCTGGTCTGGGTGACCCTGCTTGAGCAGGGGCTGTGGACTAAATGATCTCCAGAGGTCCCTTTCAATCCCCACCATGCTCAGATTCAAGAATCCTGTGATGTGCTCTTCTGGGAATGAGCAAAGTGCTGCACATCAGCTTAGGTGATACAGCACTTCCCACTGAGGTGGAAACTGAGAAGCTCGTGGAAACCGATGGGGCCGAGCATGGAATGAAATGGTTGTCAGAGTGGGAGGTACTGCAGGAGAGTGGGAAGGAAAGCACTCAAACACAGGGAGGGCAGTAGGACCACCATTTTGGGTGACTGATACCATCACTGGGACACTGCCCAGCAGAACAGCAGCAGCCAGCACTGAAGCAACCACAATGACACCATGGCCAACAACTGTCCAGCCAGTAGGGACAGCCCACAAGGAGGACACCCTGGAACCGCAGCCTCAGCTGAATGTTCGGGGCTGTGGGACACAAGAGAAGAAACACCAGCCCCATCCTCTGGCCCCTAGGTACCTGTCAGCGGGGGATCATTGCTGATTACACAGCATAGCCATGGCTGCCCAGGCACCGCCGCAAAGCCCGACACATCCGAGTCCCTCAGGGACCTGAAAATACAGAAACACTCCGTGAAGAGGCTCTGCTGGCAGGCAAGGCAAGGTCCGGGATGCGGGGAGAGCCAAACCCCGCGGTGGGGCTGCAAGGACTGGGACCAGTACCAGCACACGACTCACCAACCCGTTGCTTCAACTCAGGAGCCCGGGCTTGGCTTCCCCGGAGCGGAGCCAGGCCCAGCGGGGCAGCGGCAGACGTGACCGCAGCCGCTCCTGGTGGGGCACAAACACCATCAAACCCCTGCCCCGGTGCCCCGTCGACCCTTCTCCCTGGTGGCTCGGTGCCCCGGTGCCATTCTGTCCCCGCGCCCCCACCCTTTCCCGCTCACGGACCCCACGGCCGCCCCCCTGAAGCCCGTAGTGCCGCTCACCGCCTACTCCGGTACCCGGTGCACAGGAAGGGGAGGAGCCTCGATTTCCCCCGCCCCCACGACCTCCGGTCCGATACAGCTCCGCCCCTCCCGGGTCCCGCTCT
>VWZI01011975.1:389263-401416 GCA_013396835.1 Psilopogon haemacephalus
AGCGGCGCTGGTGCTGCCCGGTGATTTGCTGCTGGGCCGAGGCCTGGCCTTCGAGAAGAGATCGTCAGGTGTGTGCCGCCGTCTGGGCCCGGCGGCCGTAGAGTCGGCCAGTCTGGGCGGCACCGCTCCGGGAGCGCCGCCGGGCGGGGACGCGGCCCAGCCCTGCCGGTACCGGCACGGTGCTTGCCCTCATCAGGCAGTCGCCGTCCCCTGAAGCGGTCCCTTCTGGAGATAGGTCCTACTGCGGGCGCCTTCCCCGTCCTGCATCATCTCCCGCGGGTTGAGGCCGCGGCCTCTGGGGTGATGCCTGCATTGATGCTCTCTGCCTGCTCGACCCCGACCCGCCCCTCACGGTTGCTTGGGGATACTGGGGCTGCCTTGCTGCATACCGCAGCCGTACACTGGGCTCATCCCTGCTCTCCACCTAGAGCCGGGGCCTGATTCTTGTGGGGTGCTTGCCCACAGCCATTCCATGCTTTGTGGGAGCTGGGCCGAGTCTGTCTCTGGTCCCCGGCACTTGCCGCTCTGTGGGACCCTCTGTCTCTTAATGCAGCTGGTTAACACCAGACAACGGCTCGGCCACGGGAGCAAAGCTACTCCAGTCCCCTTAAGGTGCTTCTTAGAAAGCAGTGGAAGCATCGCTCACCCATGACATGAGGACGTTCTCGGTGGCGAGAGGAGGGAAACACAGACCACCTCGGGCACCTTCCGTCCCCTCACTGCCCTTACGGGTTGTGCTCAGTGGCTGTGCGGGCAGCTCTGTCACGTTGAGCTGTTGTCCCAACTGCCTGGCAGATGAGTTCTTGTTTCTACTTCCCTGCATCCTGCATACACAGAGCTCAGTGTCAGGACAAAGCCATCTCAGTAGTTGGAGCTGAAAGCAGATTTCTGCAGGCCTTGTGCCATAAGAAGTACCCTCATTACCCCCTCTTCAGCTGAGGAACAGGACAAGACTATCCCACCTGGGCCCACCAACCCAGCTGCACTCAAAGGGTGGTGTTCCAGGGAAGCTGTGGCACTGTGGGCCTGAGCAGGGAGGCAGAGAAGTCCCCCGGTGTGGGGCTTCAGGGAGGTTGAGGGTCTCCCCAGTAGGAGCCAGGTCCTTGCAGGATGCCGTGGTCTGGTTTCTGCACTTCAGGTGGTGTTTATACTGGACTGGAGGGCAGAGGGTCTACCCCATCCTGTAGCATGGAGCAGCCTCACCCATGGGTCTTGGAACTGGACCCAGCCAGGTGGGCAGCACCGAAGGGGACCGCCCAGACCGCTTCCTGGGTTAGTGGGTGTCTTGGGTCTTTCAGGGCCCCGGGGCAGGCACTACATGAAGAGATCTGGTTACAGCTTGAGGCTTGTAGTGGTAGGGCTTTGGGTGCGTGTCATTGCTCTGCCAACCCTGGGGCCATATCTGGGGCACAGGAACAGCCTGAGGCAGTTAGAGGGAAGCAGGTTTAATTCCTCTCATTTTTCCCAGGGCTCTAGAGGTTCCCCTAGGGTCTGTGCCCAGCCAGGAAGCAAAGTTGTGCTCTAAGAGATTGGCTCAGACTTCTCCCCACTGCCGTGGAGCAGGGGAAGGTCTGCTTTTCTCTGTGATACAGGGGGAGCAGTGATGGAGCCCTGTGGTGTTCCATCACAGTTCCCTGTGATGGAGCTGGCAAAGAGTCTAGAGCATAAGTCTTGTGAGCAGTGGTTAAGAGAACTAGGCTTGTTTATGCTGGGGAAGGGGAGGCTCAGGGAAGATCACCTCACCCTTTACAACTCCCTGAAAAAGAGGTTGAGGAGAGGCAGGGGGTCACTCTGTTCTCCCAAGTGAAAAGCAATAGGACAATAGAAAAGAGCCTCAGGTTGCACCAGGGAAGGTTTATATTGGACATCAGGAAAAATTCTTCCCCGAATGGGTTGTCAAGTCCTGGCCCAAGCTGTCCAGGGCAGCAATGGAGAGGTTTAAAAGCCACAGAGATATGGTGCTGAGGGACATTGTTGTGGTGACCCAGAAGTGCTGGGTTAATGGTTGCACTTGATCTTAGGGGTCTTTTCCAACCTAACCGATAATGTGATTCCATGATCCCCACGGTCTTTTCAGCAGACACGCTGGTGGGGAAGATTGCCATCCCGGCATACGCGCTGAGCGACGACGACTGCTCCTCTGGCTACCAGCAGCTGAGTGTGGAGAGTGACCCCGAGGAGGGTGGCGAGCCGGGCCCGGCTGCGCTGCCCTGCCGCCAGTGCGGGCTGCAGCTGGCTGCCAGCCTCGGGCAGAGCTGCCTGCAGTGTGCGGGCACTGAGGCGGGTCGCAGCCAGCGCATTGTCTACTCCTGCCAGCTCTGCCCCTTCGCTTCCCACTACTCCAGCCACCTCAAGCGCCACATGAAGACCCACAACGGGGAGAAGCCGTTTGCCTGCCCTCAGTGTGCCTACGCCTCTGCCCAGCTGGTGAACCTGACCCGGCACCTGCGTACGCACACCGGGGAGAAGCCGTACCGCTGCACCTGTTGCAGCTTTGCCTGCAGCAGCCTGGGCAACCTCAAGCGCCACGAGCGGGTCCACAGCCAGGACAAGCCCTTCCAGTGCGCTGCCTGCGACTACCGCTGCAACCAGAGCCGCAACCTGAAGCGGCACATGCTCAGCCACCGCGTGCCCGAGGGCGAGGGACCGCACCGGCAGGACAAGGACGCAGGTAAAGGCTAGCCTGGGGGCAGAGCTGCAGCTGGGGATCCCCCCATGGCATAACCCCCCAGAGCTCGGGAAGGGGCAAGGCTTTGGCTGCACGTTGCTGCCCTGCCAGCATGCCCTTCGCCAGGCCTGAGGCCACGAGGCGCAGTCACCCCCCGGCTCCCCTTGCTGACAGCCTTGTCTGTGTTTGTCCCGCAGAGCCGCTGCTGCCGGAGCTGAGCCTGCACGTGGGCAGTGGCAGCGGCCCCTTCCTGCCCGGCTGTGCCCGGCTGCGGGGTGAGGAGGCGGCCGCGCTGCCTGAACTGCTCTTCCCCTTCACGTGCCGCATGTGTGGGCTGGTGCTGGACGACGGCTTTGCGCAGGATGAGGGCCTGGCCGAGCAGGTCTGCGGGCGCTGCAGCCTGGCGGTGCTGGGCACCGAGCCAGGTGCCAGCCCCCGCAAGGGCACTGGGGACAAAGGCTTCGCCTGCAGCCTCTGCCCCTTCGTCACCCACTACCCCAACCACTTGGCGCGGCACATGAAGACGCACAGCGGGGAGAAGCCCTTTGCCTGCCCGCTCTGCCCCTATGCCTCTGCCCACCTCGACAACCTGAAGCGGCACCAGCGGGTGCACACAGGCGAGAAGCCCTACAAGTGCCAGCTCTGCGACTACGCCTGCGGCAACCTGGCCAACCTCAAGCGTCACGGGCGCATCCACTCGGGTGACAAGCCTTTCCAGTGCAGCCTCTGCAGCTACAGCTGCAACCAGAGCATGAACCTGAAGCGGCACATGCTGCGGCACACTGGCGAGAAGCCCTTCCAGTGCCGGGACTGCACCTACACCACTGGCCACTGGGACAACTACAAGCGCCACCAGAAGATCCACGGCCACACGGCTGAGAGCTGGGTCAACCCACGCAATGCCAAAGCCCTCCTGGCCCCTCCAGCTGTGGGCACGGCCTTGCCCTGAGACAGCACTTAGCCCAGCTGCAGAGAAGCACTGGGCCCCGGATGCCTGGGCCCTGGGAACTGTTCCCCTAGCCGCAGCCCCTGCCCTCCCTGGGGGAGGGACGGGCAGCAGACTCCGTGGGGACTCGGGGCTGCCTTATGCTAAGTTCTCCCAGGCAGGGTGAAGCCACGACCAGCGGCTCCAGTGCTTTCCCCAGTGACTGGTGCTGTGTCCCCAGGTACCTCCGGGAGTTGTTCCTGCCCACTGGAGCCTTCCTCTGCCGGAGTCTGGGGAAAAGGCGGGAAGGGGGGAACAGGACTGGTTCTGTGGCTATCACCACGCCGGTCAGTGTAATTTATATTGTGTATAAAAGCATTAAACAGTTGGTTTTGTTATCTGCTATTCTCCCTGGGGGCCTTGTTCTGCTTCAGGAAAGGATAGTGTGGAGCTGGCAAAGGTGTACAGGGGTGGGAGGGACACCGACCACCCCCCCAAAAGACAGCCTGGTACCAATCAGAATCTGTTTTAATCATCATTGCAGTGTGTAAACATCAGTTACTGTCCATTAATGCTCTGGTGGGTCTGAGCAGCAGGAAATAGGTGGTTATAAAGCCTAGATTACACTGGAGTCTATGAGCGGGTTAGAGAGGGGGCTCTGCACAGGGCCTCCCCCTGGAGACAGCTTACTGCAGTTTCCCTGCATAAACCTAAATGCTAATTTGGCATTTACAGAGCCTCATGAGTGGCTGCTTAGTGCCACTCAGAGCAGCCGCCCTCCTGCACAGCCGGGCACTTGGGGCAGGGGCAGCTCTGCTCCCCACCCATGCTCAGCCTGGGCATGCTGCTCGGGTTGGAACAAGCCCTTCTCCCAGCTAGAGCCAGCAGCAGGAGGAGATGAGCTGCCCCCAGCCCAAAGGAAGGCATTGGTGGGCTGAGGGCTTAGCCCTAGGGAGCAGGGGAAGGCGGATGGAGCGGGTGAGAGGCACATCGATTGCAACCTGACTGCAGGTCATACATTCCTCAGCGAAGGCCCTCGGCCAGTGCTGTCCAAGGAAGGCGTGGGGGTCACTACAGGTCTTCGTCACCGATGCCCTCAAAGGCATAATTGCCGTGGAAGTCGTTGGCGCCCACATCGTTAGCTGAGCTGGAGTGGCTAATCCCTCGCAGGCTGACAGAGGTGAGCTTGCTCTAAGGAGAAGGGAGGCGTTAGGGTGGACCCTCACTCCCCCTGAGGGTGGTGACAGTGATGGTGCAGATGCACACAACTCACCGAGAGTTTGGCCATTGGCTCCCGGGAGGCATCAGGTGAGTCCTGGGGGGAGCAGCATGGTCAGTACATGGCACCTACCAGCTCCTTGCCCTCACCAGGGACAAGGCCAGGCCACCCTCCCTTCCCTCCCACAGTGAGTCAGCTCCCAGGGAGGTATCAGAGGCCCTTTGGGCTACAGTAGTGTGGCACTTCAGCTGTGCTGTCCTTGGGGCTTGCCCCAGCCCTGCTGAGCAGACATGGCAGTTCTGAGGGTGGTGGGCACACAGTGCTGACCACAGTCATGCCTGCCTCCCCTCCCAGAGTTGCGGGGTCCCACTTACCAGCAGTGGTGGTGATTTCACAGCTTGCTGGCTCTCTGAGCGACGCAGGGCCCCATTTACCCGACGACGAAACATCTGCAAGGAAGGAGCTGGGCTCAGCCAGGAGGTCCCCAGAGGCAGCTCCAGAGGCTGAGATGGGCCCTGAAGATCCTTCATCAGGCCACATTCTCAGATCAAAGCAGGGCCCACTGAGACCCCAGGGAGTCATAGGGGCAGGATGGGATCCCAGTCCGGAGGTAACATCTAGTCTCACCCTCACCTTGCGGATGCTGCCTCCAGACTTTTTCACCATCAGCTCATCCACCATGGACTGTAGGCAGATGCTCAGCATGATGGCCTGCAAGGGAGAGGTGTCACAAGGCTACACACACCCCACAGCCTTCCCAACGCCCTATGCTGAGTCCAGACCACCACCTTGCTCCTATCCTTGTCCACCACTGGCCTAGCACCAGGCACCCTTACCTGTGGACTGGTAATGGTAACCCATTGCAGCCGATCCTTGCTCATTAGATACTCGAAAGCCAACTCCAGCTTCACCTCAGACTTCCCTGGACTGCTCCCTGAGGGACCATTGCTCATAGGTACCTGCAAGGGGACATGCTGAGGCTAGAGCAGCTGTAAAGGAAGCAACCAGCTTTCCAAGCCCCAGGTGCTAGACACTCTAACCAGCTCCCACTGGCCTTCCACCACTGTCAGGTTACAGCAACAGTCACCTCAAATGTCCTCACACCAATGACCCTTAATACGTTTATTAATGATCTGGACAAGGGGATCAAGGACACTTTCAGTAAGTTTGCACATGAAACCAAGTTGAGTGGGAGTGTTGCTGAGGGTCAGGAGGCCCACAGAAGGATCTGGCCAGCCTGGATCAATGAGATGAGGCTGATGGGATGAGGTTCAGCAAGGCCAAGTGGCAGACCCCGTACATGGGTCACAACCACTCCATGAATGCTTCAGGCAGAGTGGCTGGAAAGCTGCCTGGTGGAAAAAAGCTGGAGATGTTGGTCAACTTGGCTGAAGACTCAAGATGTGCCCAGGTGACCAAGAAGGCCAAGAGCATCCTGGCCAGTATCAGCAGTAGTGTGACCATCAGGATCTGGACACAGAGTGTCTCCCTGTACTGGTGAGGCCACACTTCAAATACTGAGTTCAGTTTGAGGTCCCTCAACCCAAGAAGAACACCGAGGTGCTGGAGCATGTCCGAAGAAGGACAACAAAGCTATGAAGGATCTAGAGCACAAGTCCTGTGAGGAGCAGTTAAGGGAACTGAAGTTGTTCAGCCTGGAGAAAAGGAGGTTCAGGGGATACCTTCCTGCTCTCTACAACTCCTTGACAAGAGGCTGGATAGAGGTGGGGTCAAGTCTCTCCTCCCAAGGAACAAGCAATAGGACAAGAGGAAATGGCCTCAAGTAGTGCCAAGGTAGGTTTAGGTTGGACATGTCTTCCCCAAAAGGGTTGTCAAGCCCTGGAGCAGGTTGCCCAGAGCACTTGCAGAGTCATGATCCCTGGAGGAGTTTAAAAGATGTGCAGGTGTGGTGCAGAGGGACATGGTTTAGTGGTGACCTGGCAATACTGGGTTAATGGTTGGACACAATGATCTTAAAGGTCTCTTCCAACTAAAATCGTTTTGTGATTCTGTGACCTCCAAAGCAGGACTCAGACTCTCCCCAGCTGGTTGGGCTGGAAGTGGGCAGCACAGCCAGACCCCTTCCTGGGTGGAGCTGCCAGCGCAGCAAGGTCCCAGCTCTCCAGGGCGGGCAGGTGGCACTCACCGAGGATGTGACCCGCCAGCACCGCATGCGCGTGACCTTGAAGCTGCCCTCCTTGATCTGCTCGTTGGGCAGCCGCACCTGGAAGTTGAGCTCGTTGTTGCCAGCGCTGACGACAACGTGGCAACCCTTCTCGGGGAAGTCAGTCACGCAGGGGTCGAACTTGAGATAGCCATAGTACTTCAGGGTCTGCGCCAGGCGGATGAACTGTGGGCACAGCCAGGGAGGGAGCTCAGCGCTGACGGTGGCACTGCCCGGATCAGCAGTAGGCACCGAACGCAGCACCGCCTCTTCACCTAGTGCTGAGAATACTCCAGGCAGAGTTTCCTTCTTTGCCCTACCTCCTTCTTGGAGACTTTTTCCTGCAAGGACTTCAGCTGCCGGTGCTGTTCCTTGTTGACAGGGATCCATCCATGCTCAATGTCTGACACCGTCTGCCAGAGAACAGACGCTGGTGAGTAGCTGGGTCCAGAGCCACAGGAGACCCTGCACAGCCACAGCCAAGGGGTGCAGAAGCTCTCCTCAGCTGTCTGCTCCCATCCTTGTCCACCACTGGCAGCCTTACCTGTGCATACAGCAAGTTCAACCCCACGCGATGCTCCATTACATCATCGTCATAGGAGGAGTCCCAGTAGCTAGAAGGTAACCACAGGGGTCAACCTATTCCCCAGGTCCTAAATAGTGATGGGGAGAAAAACACCCCACACACTAGGACGAGGAGCTGAGGTGGCTCTCTGACCAGCGCCTCCAGTGGTCTGCCAGTTGCCATGACCCTCTCGGATCTCTGTGTCATGGCTGAGAACATCTAAGTGTGTTCCTGGTGGGCAACGCACCCTGTGGTTGACAATCCAGGCAAGGGAGGGGTTCCTCTGCAAAGCAGAGACCCCCAGACACCAGCCCACTGCTCCAGCAACCACTGCTATTCCATCCCCACCGCTCACCTCTTGCGCAGGATGATTCTGAACTCAGGGTTGTGCAGGCTGGTGACAGACACATATGGCAACTCAAACTCCTGCAGCTTCCGCACGACTACAGGGAAATAGTAGCTCAGCAGTGGTTGTTGTGGGCAGCACGAGCCCCCCACAGCCCCACCAGTCAGGGCACTCAAGGGAGCCCACTGCATCCCCACCAACCAGAACAGTGTGCTTGGGGCAAGGTACAGGGCAAATGTCCCACCACAGCCCTCATAAGGCTCCAGTGTGCTCTACTCACAGGAGAAAGCTCCATCCTTGGTCTCCCTCACTAGGAAGAGGCTAAAGTATCCAATCAGGTCATCTGGCAGATCCAGCTTGGAGGCCACTGCCTAGGAGCAAGAGCAGGAGGTCAACACTTCTTACAGAGAGCAATTCTACCTCCTATACCATGACAGGATTCAACCCCTGTACACCCTGATACCTCCAGACAGGAAGGGAGTAACTCTGTGGTACTGGGAGCCTGGGCAGTGGGGACAAGTAGGACCCAGGTGATCATAGCAATGATGAAATGGCTGGGGACCTCCTGACATCAACCTCGGCCCAGAGAGGGGCACCAGCAATGGGGACACCCCTCCCAGCTTCAGCATTCTTCAGCCTCCAAGACAACCCTTCTGAAGGGTATGGACATGGCAGGATGGGCCAGGGGATGACAGGGAAACCACAGAACTTTGGCTGGAGGAGCCTGTTTTGTCCAGCACAACAGCTTTGGCACCTCAAGGACATCCTCCGTCTGGTCCGAGGTAAGAATGGTGACCTTGACCTTCTGGCCATTGGAGAGCATCACTTCCAGCACCACCTCCTCTGTAGGTATCTGCTGTGTCTCCTGGAGAGAGAAACAAGGCTGGCACTATGGCTCCCCCAGCCCTCGCTGCCCCACAATCCAAGAGCCCCAGTTCCCAGCACTCACCCCCGTGCAGGCTGCCCCAGCAGCCCACCACCTCCAGCGGCTCCAGCCCCCTCACCTGCTGGGCCTTGCGCAGGAAGCTGTTGAAGGTCTCGCTGCCTCCCAGCATTGGGTCCTGCCTCACTGGGGGTGAAGATGAATAAGGAGTCAGGCGTGACAGGAGAAGTATCACAACCACCTCCTGCAACCCTCCAGGTGTAGGGCAGACTGGCTGGAAAGGTGCCCAGTAGAAAAAGACCTGGGAATGTTTGGTCAACAGCCAGATGAAGACAAGGCAGAATGTGCCCAGGTGGTCAAGAAAACCAACAGCATCCTGGATGGTGTCAGTAAAAGCGTGGCCAGCAGGACCAGGGAAGCAATTGTCTTGGGCACTGGGTTCAGTTTGGGATCCCTCACTCCAAGAAGAACATTGAGGTGCTGAAGCATGTCCCAAAAAGGACAACAAAGCTGGTAGAATACAAGTCTTGTAAGGGGCAGCTAAGGGAACTGAAATTGTTTAACCTGGAGAAAGGAGGCCCAGCAGAGAAATTATCACTCTCTACAATTCCCCGAAAGGAGGCTGGAAAGAGGCAGGAGTTGGTCTCTTCTCCTAAGGAACAAGTGACAGGACAAGAAGAAATGGCTTCAAGTTGTGCTAAGGTAGGTTTAGGTTGGACAGGAGGCACAATTTCTCCCCTGAAAGGGTTGTCAAGGCCTGGAACAGGCTGCCCAGGGCAGTGGTGAGGTCATCATCCCTGCAGAGATTGGAAAGCCATGTAGGTGTGGTGTTAAGGTGACCTGGCAGTGCTGTGTTAGCAGCTGAACTTGATCTTAAAAGTCTTTTCCAACAAAACCAATTCAGTGACTCCATGATGCTAAGGCACAGCAACCCATGCCAACACCCATCCACTCTGGAGCCACTCAGAGCTACACATGCATTGCAGGTAGGATATGCACAAGGGCAGCCACAGACTCCCTGCCACTGAAGGCACCAGAACGTCTCTGCCTCTGCCAGCATCAGGACAAGGGAGATGACATCCAGTGGACAAAACCAGCCAGCAGCAGAGATAGACTGAGAGCATCAAGATGGGCCACGGTGTGAGAAGGAGGATGTGGACAGTGCCCTGAATGACCGAGCTGGGGGCAGCCAGCCCTGAGCCACAGCATGGGACACACTCAGCTTACCTGCCTGCATGTACTTCTCCAGCTGTTCCCGTCGCTGTTCTACCTCTGCAGGGGTGAGTGTGAAGATCTTCTTTGGGGGGAAGGCTGGGACCACGTTAGTGCCATATTCCTTCCTTAGCTGGGAAGAAAGCAAAGCACTGCAGGAGCCTCCAAATGAGATAGTGGGTGCTGTGACCCCATCATCCCAACTGATTCCCAGAGCTCCAGTGCTCCACATCCACAAGGTGCAGCCAGTGGCTTGCAAGCTCAGCTGCTTGCAGCTCCGTACCTGCTCATGCAGCCCCAGGAGCTGGCTGTAGCGCACTCGGCAGTGCAACACCCCATTCACATGGATGTTGTAAGCCTGGGGAGAGAGACAACAGTCAGATCCCAGCACCTGACAGGACACCATCACCCAGCTTAGGGAAAATGTGCCAGGGAGAAGCCCCTTCAGGGCCCAGCCTGAGACAATGCTCCTGAGGACGCTGCCAAGGCACAGATGGAGCACCCTCCTGACCCAAGAAGTGCCAAGACCTCCCCATAGTACCCTGTGCCAAGGTGGGCACTGCTGCGGGTGCTGGGTTTGCCTTGCAGGCACGGGTCTGGATGCACCAATCCTAGCAGCACACTGCCCAGGCACCATCCAGGTACTGCCCTGGAGAACACAGCTACACAGAGCTGCCCCTGGAGGGCAAGCACATCTCAAGCTCTCAAGGGCAGCACCCTAATGGACACCCAGGGCTGTCTACAGAGACTGACACAGGCAGGCACAGCCATGACCCCCAGCATGGCCAGGACCATAAGGAGCTGCTGGTAGCAGCCAAGGTCTACATGTTAGTAAGCAAGGATGGATCAGGCACCAGAAAAGCACGGTAACAGCACTGAAAGGAGTCCATGGAGCTGGCCCCCATTGCTGTCTACCGGTGCCCCTCTGCCTTGGCTCAGCCTTCTGCTTACCGGCAGCCCCAAGTGTTCTCCTGCCCCTGTATCCTGGGACTACCCAGCGTCAGCAGAGACACCTCTCCAGGCCACACTGGAGCTCACACCGGCTTCTCATGCTATCATTCAGCAGCCTCTCTGCTCAGGAGCCCTGCAGAAGACTCAGGACACCCCAGGGGGTGCTGGGTGGCTCAGGCAGTATCAACTTGGGGACCACACTGCCAGGGATCTACATGGCACCACCAGCTCCTGCCCAGACTCAGGGCTGTAAACGAGCTCTGTGATGCTAGGGATGAGCTCTCCTCCAAAGCTAGGAACAAGGTCCCTGACACTGAGAAGAAACTCTCTTCTGACGCCAGGGAAGAGTTCTCCTCTGACTCTGATGACAGTCTTCCCCCACCCACAGAGCTCTCCTCCAACACTGGGGTCAAGCTCTCCTCTGATTCTGGAGACAAGCTCTTCCCCCACCCAAGAAGCCGTCGTGATACTGGAGGGCAAAGTGCAGGGAAAGACTCGGGGCCAGACACCTCGGGTGCATCTTTGCTCCTCCAGCTTCATCCAGCCGCAGCTGTCTGCGGATCAGCAGGTCCCTTCTCAGAGCTTCCCGCAGGTCACGGCCTGTGTCCCGGACGCACCGGCGAGCCTCCTCCCGAGATGGCTCTCGGCAGAGGGAGCAGGCAAGGGATCCCTCGCACCAAGCAGCAGAGTAGCTGTGGGGCACGGAGCCCAGAGCCGCGGGGAGCACAGGTCGGGAGCAGCCTTACTGCCTCTGCGTACCCCGGGGTCTCCGCCACTGCCGGGGTTCTCGGTACCGGGGATCTGGGGGGCCTCCAGCCCGCAACACCGTTTTCCCCCCATCGCCCGGAGCAGCTGCCAGGCGGGAGGGCGTTCACAGCAAAACAGGAAGCCTGGACAGACGGATGGGCCGGGATGAGCTGGGCCCCACGGACCGGACGGGGCCTCCGTCCGCCGTCCACCCCCGCCCGCAGCACTTGGGGCCGGCCGCCCCCCGGGCCCTCACCCAGTCTGACAGGGTCCCCCTGGGGGGCTGCCCGCACCACCCGGCCCGGCCCCAGCCTCGGTCCTGGCCCGCACAGGCCACCCGCCACCCCAGGCCTGCACGATCCCACCGGACCCGCTCCCGGACAGCGGCCCGGTTCCCGCTGGGCCGCGTCGGAACCGGGTACCGCGGGCAGCTCCGTCCCGCTCCGGCCCCACTCACCACGTAGGCGGCTCCG
>VWZI01011975.1:401422-428989 GCA_013396835.1 Psilopogon haemacephalus
CCGGCGGAACCACCCGACGGGGCCGGACCGACTGCCGGCCCCGCCCCGCTCCTGGCGATCCCTCCCCGCCCCTCGGGACCGCCAGGAAGCCCCGTGCCCAGTGTCCGGGAGCTTCCCGGTGACGCCCCGCCGCGCCTAGTGCCGAGAGCGGGGCAAACCGGGGGAGCGGAGCCCGGGATAGCAGGGGGGGCAAGAGCNGCATGGCGGGACCGGGACGGGGCCAGGGCCGGGGCGGGTCGCGCGCCCCCGCTACCTGCCGCGCGCCGCCATGTCGGGCCGGGTCCCGCGATGGCGCGGCCGGCGGNAGGAGGGGGGCGGCGGGGGCAGGGGCAGGGACACCCCGGGTAAAGGGAACGGCCCCCAGCACCGCTCACGAAGCGGCGTCACCGCGCGTCATGCGCTGCGCCGCCGGCGTCACGACAGGTCCCGCACAGCACCCTCCGGGCCGGCAGGGGGCGCCGTGGGCGGCAGGGCAGGTGTCATGGCGGAGCGGGTCGCGCCGGGCGGTGAGTTGCGGGACCCTGGGATGGAACCTCGGGATGGCGGGGGGCGGCGGGACCCCGCCCCGCGGCACCGGCTGGCTCACCGCGCCCGCTCCGCTGTTCGGCTCCCACCTCTTCCACTCCATACCGGCCCCCCCGTAGCCCGCTCCTGGTCCCTCCGCCGGCCCCTCACGCTCTTCTCGTTCCAGGTACGGGCCCCGAAGCCGTTGTGCCGTTTCCGGCGAGATCGCAGGTAAGCAGAGCCGGCGACCAGCGTGGGGCTGGGGCCGAGAGCCGCGGACTGCCTGGCGGTCTGTGCTTCCAGGCCACGGAACTCTCCCGGGAGGAGAAACTGCAGCTGCGGAAGGAGAAGAAGCAGCAGAAGAAGAAGAAGAAAAACGAGAAGGCGGCCGAGCCCCCGGAGCCCGGGACGCCCTCGGAGCCAGGGCAGCCGCCAGGTGAAGGCTCCCTTACGGTCAGGCATGCAGAGCTCCCCAGAGCACTGAACGGGAAGGGGCTGGTGGGCTCCTGGGCTGAGAACGGCCTCAGGCCGAAGCAGTGCTGATCTGGGACCATGCTTGGAGGAAGCTGCAGTGGGGCCTTGGGCTTGTTCCACTTCTCTACACCCGTGTCCTGGTCCTCACTGTGCCAGCATTCTGGCCGGCACTGGGATGCAGTATCCTGTCCCCTCGCCACCTGAATATGGGGCTGGGCTGGCGTTTGCAAGAGTGATGGGATGCAGGAGAAAATGGGGACTCTGAATGCCCCTCCGAAGGCAGACCCTTATGCAGGGTCTCCACACCACAGACTGCCCTGTGACAAAGGCTGGGCACGAATTCCCCACTTCTGTCTCCTACAGAAGCTGCTCAACCCACGCCCCCCCCAGCCTTGGCCGATGGCCCCAACGACAGTGAGAAGCCCTCAGGGGGCAAGAGCAAAGCTGAGCTGCGAGCAGAGCGCCGGGCCAAGCAGGAGGCCGAGCGGGCACAGAAGCAAGCCAAGAAAGCAGAACAGAGCCAAGCAGCCACAGCAGCCAAGCCCAGGCTGACCCCCACCGAGCCTCAGTCTGGTAAAGCTGTCATCACAGGGTGCAGGGGGTAGGCGAGCGGAGAGTGGAGGTCCAAGATGGGCACCTCTCAGCCCAGCCCTGCCATGGTTCCTTGGGCACTTGTCCCAGCTCATGCCTTCCCAGTCGTGGGCAGGCTGGGGGCTGTACCAGGTGGTGTGCTCTTACACCATCCCTCCTCTCTCCTCGCAGTGGTAAAGCGGCTGCCGGAGCACGTGCAGGTGGATGACCCTGCTGCCCAGAGGAAGCTGGCCAAGAAGCTGGAGCGGCAGCAGGTCAGAGGAGAGCTGGGTGGTGGACTGCGTGCCTCGGCGCAGTCGTGCTGCCAAGGGGTGTGGGGGGCACTGGGCTGCAACTGTGGTGGGGCTGGGGCCTTCTCTGGTGGGACAGAGGAAATGGCAGGTGTGCCACAGGTGAGTGCTGGTTATCATCAGTGGCACTGGAGTGAACGGGGCTGTATGGCAGCCTTGGGTAAACGATGTTCAACCCCTCACTCCAAGAAGGACGTTGAGGTGCTGGAACATGTCCAGAGACGTGCAGCAAAGCTGGTGTGGAGTTTGGAGAACAGGTCTGAAGGAGAATGTCTGAGGGAACTAGCATTGTTCAGCCTGGGGAAGAGCAGGGGAGATATCACTCTACAACGCTCTGAAAGAAGGTTGTAGCAAGGCAGGAATTAGTCTCTTCTCCCTAGGAACAAGCAACAGGACACGAGGAAATGGCCTCAAGTTGAGCCAGAGGAGGTTCAGGTTGAACATGAGGAACAGTTTACTTCTCTAAAAGGGTTGTAAAGGCCTAGAACAGGCTACTTAGGGCAGTGATGGAGTCATCATTTATGGAGGAGTTTAAAAGCCATGTAGGTGTGGTGATGAGGGAGCGTGGTTTGGTAGTGACTTGCCAGTGCTGGATTAACAGTTGAACTAAATGTTCTTGAAGGTTTTTTCCAACATAAATGATTCTGTGACTCTAGTCTCTCATCCACACCGTTTGGCTGTAGGTGCCTCTGAGGCAGGACTATGGCGCCAAGGTCAACCTGTTTTCCCACTTGCACCAGTACAGCAGGAAGAAGCCACTGACACAGCAGATGAGGTACGTGGCCTTCCCAGCCCGGGGCCCTAGCAATCATTTTGCTGTGCTCTGGCTGGCCTGGTTGCGTAATGGCAAAGGCGTATCCTCTGTGGTTCTGCATGTGCCATCATGCAGGTTCTGCATGTGGATTAGGTACTTGGGGTTCTGCATGCAGGTTAGGCATGATGGGGTGTCAAGGGACCTCTTCGCTTGCCTTGAGAAACAAAAGTAGCCCATGGGTTGGAGGTCCCCTCAAGCAGTGCATGGCCATGTGGAATGGGCTGTGGGGTTACCCTGGCTCCTCAAGTCATACAACCAGCTGCCAGCTCCCTCCTTGGACTGTCCTGAGGATTGTTTGCCTGGGGCCTGGCAGTGGGTTGTTTTGTTCCTGGGCTCTAGAGGCCTGTGCTTAGCACTCTCACATTGTCCCTACAGCATCCCCTCCACGGTCATCCACCCTGCCGTGGTGCGCCTGGGCCTCCAGTACTCCCAGGGCATCATCAATGGCTCCAATGCCCGTTGCATCGCCCTGCTGGAAGTCTTCAAACAGGTATGAGAGCAACTACCTGTTCCCTCCAGGCCTAGGCATCTCTTCCTGTTCCTCGACTACTGAGGCTGTATTTGTGCTTGGTCATCTTCTCCCTGTTCCATCTGACCACGCCCAGGTCTGGGATGCTGTTCTGGTGCTGACACTGCAGATTTGAGCTCTTGGAACACCTCGTTATGTGCCCGTGTCAAGCCACGTAGTGTGCACCCGTGCCTCGTTCACAACCCCTTGGTTGAGGGCGATGGTGTACCAAAAAGGGGCTCATGCTCTCTTTTTGTCCTAGCTGATCCGTGACTACTCAACTCCTCCCAATGAGGAACTGTCACGGGACCTGGTGGCCAAGCTGAAGCCACACATCAGGTGAGCACTTGGGGCAGGGGATTCTACCTCTCTGCTTCACTGTGGTGAGACCCCACCTGCAGTGCTGTGTCCAGCTCTGGTGTCCACAGCACAGGAAAGAAACAGTCCTGTTGGAGATTCAGAGCAGGCCACAAGTAAGACCCAAGGGCTAGAACCCTTCTCCTGTGAGGACAGGCTGAGAGAGTTGGGGCTTGTTCAGCCTGAAGAGAAGGCTCCACAGAGACCTTATTGCACCCTGTCAGTACTTAGAGGGGTTGATGAGGGAAAAAGGTGGGAACAGACATTTTAGCAGAGCCTGTTGTGACGGAACAAGGAGTGATAGTTTTAAGCTAAAAAGGACAATTTGGACTAGACAGAAGGAAATTGTTCTTCACTATGAGAGTGGTGAGACACTGGCCCATGTTGCCCAGAAAGGTGATAGATGGCCCATCCCTAGGCTGCTCTGAGCAGCTTGCTTTAGTTGAAGATGTCCCTGCTCACTGCAGGAGCATGGGACTAAATGACCTTTCAAGGAACCTTTCCACCCACACCATTCCAAGAATTCCATGGACTTGATGTGAGGCTCCCAGTGCTGGAGCAGGGGAACTGAAACTAGTGGTCTGTCAGTTGTCTCTCCAGGTTGGTGTCCACCCAAACACAGGCTGACTTTTAGGGATCTGAGTTCTCTCTCCTTGCCCATCAACCCCAGCCCAGCAGCACCCTCCCTTTCTCTCTTCCTGTTGCTCTGGAGCTAAGCCTGTTTCCTTTCTGCAGCTTCCTGAACCAGTGCCGGCCTCTTTCAGCCAGCATGGGCAATGCCATTAAGTTCCTCAAGAAGGAAATCTCCTCTTTGCCTGACACCCTGAGAGAGGAGGAGGTGAGTGGCCTCATGGAAGCAGCAGAGGACAGCCCTGGTGCAGGCTGACTGAGGGAAGGTGGTGAGATGAGACTGGGAGCAGGGCTGCAAGGAAGCTGGAGGACTTGGCCACCACTGTCAACAGCCATGGCCTGAGCAGGGACTGTGGCCAGACCTGCTGCCCATCAAATGGCCCTTGAGTAGCTGCAGGACTTGCAAACTGTTTGCACCAGTGGTGTGCACTGCTGGAAGGCCACCAAGGTCATAGCAGCCAGGAACCATTACCTGCCCTTGCCCACCAGGACTGGCTGTGAGCCGTTATTGACAGGGTCAGTAAAGTCACAGATGGAGAAAAGCATGGGGCTTTTTGGTGGTCCCACATGTAAAGCTCCTGAGGAGCACGTGGACTGAGGGGCAAGGTGGTGGCGGTGGTATGTGTCAAGATGACCCCTGAGGCTGCATGGTAGTGGGCTGAGAGGAGTCTGAGCACTAAAATCTCCATGTCATGACCAGAGTGACTGACCCAAGAGATCTGGGGAGATAGTGTGCAGAGCTGCTGAGGGCCTGGTGGCAACTTGAATACATGGAGAGGCACTATGGTCTGCTGGATACGAGCAACCCCGTGTGTCCTGCCCATGTTCCCTGCCCCAGGGGAAGGTGCTGTTCAACATACAGGCTGTTAGAGAGCAGGGTAGGGTTCTCTGCCATAGGGCAGATCTGCAAGGAACAACAGTGTGACAAAGCCGTGCTGCACATGGTGGTGCTGTCTTCCCAGGCAAAGGAGAAGCTGCAGGACACTATTGACAAATACCTGCGGGAGAAGATTCTTTTGGCTGCTGAAGCCATTTCAAGGTCTGCCTTTGAGAAGATAAATGACAACGATGTGATCCTGGTGTATGGATGGTAAGAGGGGAGGGCAGCAGGGCAGTCAAGTGAATGTGGGACATGGCTAAGGGAACTGGGGATCACCCTGGAGAAAAGGAGGCTGAGGAGAGACTTTATTGCTCTCTACAACTCCCAGAAAGGAAGCTGGAATGAGATAAGAGTCCTGTCACCTGGGAGAAGAGATGGACAAGAGGAAATGGCCTCAAGTTACAGCAGAGGAAGTTTAGGTTGAACACGAAGAACAATTTCTTACCCCAAAGGCTTGTCAAGTCCTGGACCAGGCTGCTCAGGGTAGTGATAGAGCCATCGTCAGTGGAAGGGTTTAAAAGCCATGTAGAAGCAGTGATGAGGGACATGGTTTAGTGGTGACCTGGCAGTGCTGGGTTAACTGTTGGACTCAGTAATCTTAAAGGCCTGTCTCAGGCAAGACAGTTTGATGGTTCCATGATTCTGTTTTAACCGTGGCTGTATGAGGGTGTGAGGACAAAGAGCATTGCCCTGGAATCAGCATCAGCTAATGGGACACAGATGTGTTGTCAATGCTTCAGGAGAAGCAGAGAGCTCATTAGGACTCTGGTCCCATGCTGGGAGATGAGCAGGCTGAGAGCTCTTGTCACAAGGAGGTGACAGGGCACTTTTTGCCTGGCAGCTTGCTGGGAGGAATTAAGAGCACAGGAGGCAGTGTTGGCAGGTCTGGCTATGAGCAAGTGCCCCTGGAGGTCCTTGCTGTTGGAGACTGCATTCTGCTGGTGTCATTCCTGATGCCTCAACATGCTGGAACAGGCCAGATGTCAGGAGCCCTCACATTAATTGGAGGAAGAGACAAGAGGATCTGATCAAGTAGCCTTATACCAACCAGTACTGATGATTGTAGTGTTAGGACCTCAGACTTGGGTCTGTGGATGCCTGAGTTGGCCATTTCAGCCATTTCCCTAGCCCAGACCTGCCAGCCTGTGACGTTACAGCAGTGGATATTGCCAGGGCTGAGCCAGGAAGTGTCTGAGGGAGGCCTAGAGCAATTTGTCTGTACCCGCAGCTTGCCTGTGAGGCTTTGCTGTTTTGTTCAGTACTTAGCACTGTCACCTGTGGACAGGAGTCCAGAGTTAAAAGAAACTCCAATACAGCACACTTCAGGAACAGCCGTGGTTCTCCACTGACATTTTAAACACACTACAGCAAAGCCAAAAGTTGGAAAGCAAAGGTCAGGAGTCCTTTGAGGAACTGTGTTGCAGAAAGTCAAGGTGGGTGAAGGACCCGGAGACTGCTGTGGCAAAACAAGAGTCCAGGTGTAGTGCATTCTTTGGGTGATGGGTGGAAGGGCATGGGGTATTAGGAGGAGGAAACTCAGAGAATGTTTGGAGGGAGAGTTTCTTGCTGTGGTCGTGGACAGGTTAGTGCTGCTTCCGGAGGGGGTGAGACATCACTTTTCCTAGGGGCTGATTCTCTGTGCAAGGATGGGGAGAGGGGCCTGGCAAGCGAGTGTTGTAGGGGGCTGCTGGGAAAAGGCAGCACTTGTCATGGTCAGGATGGACACTGGCTCTCAGCTTGAGGCAGCACCACCCCATCAGGGAGTCAGTGGGGAGCCTGATTGCTACCCTGGGTGAGAGAGATGCTGCTTAACTTAGGTTGGATATGCTGGCAACCTGCTGTGGCAGCTGGCAGTGCCCACTCTGCTGCAGCTGCTAGCAGCCGTCCTCTGCCATGGGACACCATGTTAATGATTCGGAAGCCCCCTGCCTGCCTGGCATCTGATGAGTTCCGCCCTGGAGCCAGCACTGAGGGGAGAGCCCTGGCACCGGGCTGTATTTCTGGGCCATGCCAGCGGTGCAGGGCGACCAGGTGCCAAGCGAGATGTTGGCATAGCAGAATGGGGCGAGCTTCCTAACGGGTGTCTGTCAGCTCCTCCCTGGTGAACCGCACACTGTGTGATGCCCACGCGAAGAAGGGCCGAGCCTTCCGCGTAATCGTGGTGGACAGCCGGCCGCGACTGGAGGGCCGGGAGACGCTGCGCCGTCTGGTGCGGAAAGGCCTTCACTGCACCTATGTCATGATCAACGCCATTTCCTACGTGCTGCCCGAGGTGAGGGGCTGCGCTGAGGGGAGCGGTGGGCACAGCCTAGCCTGCCGTGCCCTTACGGGTGCTGATGGATCTCTGCACTGCCCTGACAGGTCTCCAAAGTGCTGCTAGGAGCCCACGCGCTTCTGGCCAATGGCTCTGTCATGTCCCGGGTGGGGACATCCCAGATAGCGCTGGTCTCCAAAGCCTACAATGTGCCCGTCCTGGTGTGCTGTGAGACCTACAAGTTCTGCGAGAGAGTGCAGACAGATTCTTTCGTCTCCAACGAGCTGGGTATGACTTCAGTCCCCTTCCTCCCACCTGGAACCTGTCCCTTCTTCCTGCCGCTTCCCAGGACAGGCTGCTCTGCCCTGTCTGTTCCCTTCCCAGGCGAGCGGCCACTGCTCACACAAAGGGTGGCCTGACAGAATGGAGAAGTGATGCCCCTGCCTGTGTTCTCACTGGATGCTCCTCTCTGCAGATGATCCCGATGACCTCATCGTGCTCCGAAAGGGCCAAGCCCAGCTGGGTGGCTGGGCAGAGAACAAGTCCTTGCGCCTCCTCAACCTGGTCTATGACGTGACACCACCTGACCTGGTGGATCTGGTCATCACGGACTTGGGCATGATCCCCTGCACCTCTGTGCCTGTCGTCCTGCGCGTCAAGAGCGTGGATCAATAGTGGGAGTGGCTGCATGGACACTAATAAACCGTGATAGACCCTGTCTGCCTTCTGTGGTGTGGCAGGAGCCCTGGTGCCCCTTTTCCCCAAGCCTCAGCTCTTTGCCTGGGCTTGCTGGCAGTTCTGCCCAGCTCTGCCTGGGCCATGTTGTGAAGGGCAGGGGGATTAACGTGGCCGAGAAAGGAATTATAAAAATAGATTTATTTTATTCCCAGAAACCCCCCCCACCTTCAACTACATACAGAATTAATTTTTCAATTTGTTAACAGGTTTTGATTCGATTGGGAAAAAATCTTCAAAAGGTGTTACAGACAAATTCAGAGATTTAGGAAGTCAGAAAATGGAAAAGGCTAAGCTATAAACAGCTCTTACCCTACTAACAATTTGACTTAAGGAGAGAATTAAGGGAACAACGGCTTGCTCACTACGTCGAGGAGAATGATGCTGGTTGTGGAATCCTTGCTGTTATTCTCTCTGCAGCTGGATTGGTTTGACTATAAATAATACCCAGTCAGATTCAAAGGCAAAGTCTGGTATTTCAAACATGTTTACCACGAGGCAGAGCTCTGTGGGAATTGCTGCCTCCAACAGCAACAAGGGAGAGCCAAGCTGCTTCAATCTCTTAAACAGGATACAGCCAGGTAGCAACAGGGAACTGACTGTTAGGAAGGTCCAGAGAAGCCAGATCTGGGTGCTGCTGACAGTTCTCTCAAGTGGGACCCAGGACTTGCCAGGTAGTGCAGAGTGGGGGACTGTCCAAAAGGCAAGGACAGTACAAAACCCAAGAGCCGTGCAATAGATAGGAGCCGTCAGAGCTGGGACGATCCCAAAACAGGGAGCCTCTCAGGCGGGAACACTCACGCCTTTTCCCTTGCCTATTTCTGCCTTTTTGGACAAGATGTGTGTTTGCCAATACAGAGTGGGCAAGAAAACTCAGTCAATAGGGAGCTCAAATCCCTGCACTGGCTGACGGCATGAGCCTGCACGCGTGCAGAAGGGCACTCTGCTGCTGCTCCCCTGCAAACCCACAGCATGGGGACCGGGAAGCAGTTTGGCGCCTTCTCATATCCAAAACCCATGGTGAGGGGAAGAGAGAGAAGGAATCTGGGTGTCAAGGACAAGCCGTCTCCTGCTTCAGCTTGCAAAAGGGAAACGAGCCCTTCCTCTGGGACGCAGGGGAAATGGTGAGACAGTGTTAATGGACCTTGTTCTTGTGGCTCCAGTTCTGGCAGCCTCTCGAATTTGCCTTATGGAGGAGAGCAGATAATTCTATTACTCTACAGTACCCAGAACTTTTGAAAGAGAGACCCTCTTGATCAGAGGCTGGGGGCTCTAGAGGGGCGAGTTGTAGTGCTTTTGAGTGTGCTGGGACTTTTAAAGGTCATCTACTCCAGTGCCAGCTGCAGAACTTGTCTGCTACCACCAGCCATGCTGCCTCCTAAGTGCATTCAGGGATATGGATGGGGCCAAGGGAGCCAGCTCCTTCCTGGCCTTGAACCCCAAGCGGAGGCCAGTCTCCGATAACCAGAGGCCACGGTACACGACTGAGATGCTGTGGCACACGAAGGACCAAGGGCCCCGCTGCTCCGCGGATGGGGCACCAAGGATTATTCGGGACCACTTGGTCAGGGACCAAAATTGCCCCAGCGCCGCAACTCCAACACTTTGGGGGCTGGGCCTAGAGGGCCCTGGGCGGAGCCATGCAGATTAGACACCGCGTGGCGTGCCGGGATGTCACCTTTGCACCCCAAAAGCCGGGCAGGCTCAAGGCGGCGGTGGCAGGGCAGGGGTGCCTACGAGACGGAGGTGCCGGGATGTAGCGTGGTGGGATGTGCGGGGTGTGGGTGGGGATGTGTGGGTGTCCGTGTGTTAAGTGTGCGTGCGTCGGCGGGCGGTGCGGGCGCTGGGGAGTGCTGAGCATACTTACCTGGCAGGGGAGACACCATGATCAGGCAGGTGGTTTTCCCAGGGCGAGGCTCATTCTTTGCACTCCGAGTGTGCTGACCCCTGCGATTTCCCCAAATGCGGGAAACTCGACTGCATAATTTGTGGTAGTGGGGGACTGCGTTCGCGCTCTCCCCTGGTTTTGTTTTGTCAAAATTAGACGCGTTGTCGTTCTGGGTAGTTTCAGGACGACCTTTCGAAGTGCTAGAAACGAGCGTGGGTTGTGCGGTTGCGTTGGGCTTGCAAAATCCGGCAGGGCAATCGCAGGGCCATGCGTTCTGCAGCCCGTCCCGTCTGGCCAGTGCGTACATTGTTCCAAAGTGGGTAACTTTGTTTCCCAAGTAAGCGCTTTGCTCCGAGCGGGAATTTTTAAGCCACGGAACGTTCCCATCCTGGCTGTACCGCTGAACTTCGGGTTCTATCCTCTCGGAGATCGCTTACAGTCTCTAAACTCACCCAATCATTCCGTACCTGTCTTTTCCACAAGAAAACCAGGGGAGAGCGCGAACGCAGTCCCCCACTACCACAAATTATGCAGTCGAGTTTCCCGCATTTGGGGAAATCGCAGGGGTCAGCACACTCGGAGTGCAAAGAATGAGCCTCGCCCTGGGAAAACCACCTGCCTGATCATGGTGTCTCCCCTGCCAGGTAAGTATGCTCAGCACTCCCCAGCGCCCGCACCGCCCGCCGACGCACGCACACTTAACACACGGACACCCACACATCCCCACCCACACCCCGCACATCCCACCACGCTACATCCCGGCACCTCCGTCTCGTAGGCACCCCTGCCCTGCCACCGCCGCCTTGCCCCTGCCCGGCTTTTGGGGTGCAAAGGTGACATCCCGGCACGCCACGCGGTGTCTAATCTACATTTCTCCGCCCCTGTCGCTTCGGGACCCCTCCTCCGGCAGCGGCTCCGAGGTTCTTGCCTTTCTCCCCAAGACCCCGCCCTTTCCTCGCTGTAGCGGTACAGGGCCCCGGCGGGCGGACGTCACGCCGTCCAGGAGCTGGGGCTAGCGGCACCCGGGGCCAGGCTGTGAGCAGGATCTCGTTCCCGCCGCCTGTGTTTGGAAGTGGGCTGCGGGGTCGCGATGCGCAACCGGCAGAGGTGACGTTCCGCAGCTTCTCAGCGGCCGCTCCGCAGCGGAAACGGCTATCTCCGGACAATAGATTACCGGCACACCCTTCACCCTTTGGTTAATCCGGTCTCGCCGAGGGCTCGGGTCACGCTGGCACATAGCCCTGAACTTCCTCTGTATTACCCCTCCTGGCCCTGGCTCTCGCACCGGCTGCTCCAGAGCGGCGGTGCCACTCAGGTCCCTGGCATCATTCCCCGGGGGTTGTCGGACCCCGCCGGCACTGAGTCTCCGGCCCGGTCTCCCTCGACACCGACAAAGGAAGGTTACGATGCGGCAGGAACCCGGCAAGGCGCGATGACCGAGTGGTCTCGCGTGTTGCCTGCGGTTGCGGGCAGATCGGGGGGCGAGGTCCCGGTCCCTGTCCCACGGCTAGCGAGACTCGCTACAGAAGGGTGACCAAGACGTCTAAAGCAGTATCTCGCGGCTGGGCGCATCAGAGGGCGGGGTCTTGGGGAAAGAGGCAAGAACCTCGGAGCCCCGCTGCCGGAGGAGGGGTCCCGAAGCGACAGGGGCGGAGAAATGTAGATTAGACACCGCGTGGCGTGCCGGGATGTCACCTTTGCACCCCAAAAGCCGGGCAGGGGCAAGGCGGCGGTGGCAGGGCAGGGGTGCCTACGAGACGGAGGTGCCGGGATGTAGCGTGGTGGGATGTGCGGGGTGTGGGTGGGGATGTGTGGGTGTCCGTGTGTTAAGTGTGCGTGCGTCGGCGGGCGGTGCGGGCGCTGGGGAGTGCTGAGCATACTTACCTGGCAGGGGAGACACCATGATCAGGCAGGTGGTTTTCCCAGGGCGAGGCTCATTCTTTGCACTCCGAGTGTGCTGACCCCTGCGATTTCCCCAAATGCGGGAAACTCGACTGCATAATTTGTGGTAGTGGGGGACTGCGTTCGCGCTCTCCCCTGGTTTTCTTGTGGAAAAGATAGAATTACAGTGGCGGGTGGATGGTAAGAGCTCGAGCGTTTCTGTTATTGTGCTTCTCACACAGTAACCGGATGCTTGTGTCGGCTGCCGAGATCAATCGTGAGGCAATGCTGGGTCTCTGCTGCGCGGGTGAGCTTCGCCATCTCTCCTCTGCCCGTCCTATCCGCGTTTCGGTGTCCTATTGCCCTTACGCTGCCCTTCCCTGGCCCCGCCTGGTCACACGTGGAGATGCAGTCCTGTCTACACTCGGCCCCGCCGCTCCTGACCCCTATGCCTCACAGCTCTGTACACGGCTGGGCGTGGACCGTTCCGGTAATGACGTTGGCGTCGTGACGCCAACTTCCCGCGCCACGACTTTCCTGATCTGGATCCGTGCTTGGCGGCTCGGCCCCTGAACGGCGGCTCCGGGTTCCCGGGATGGCGTCAAGAGCCTCCCGTGGACCGCGCTGCCGGGAGCGGAGCCGCCGGGGCCGATCGGGACGTGGAGCGACATGCCCAGGGCGTTACCGGAGCCGCAGCAGGGCACGGGAGGGTAAGCCCCGGAAGCGGTCGGTGATGGGCGGGGGTCCATTCCTGTGGGCACCGCATCGCGCCCCGGAGGGGTCACCCTGCCCCAGAGCTACAGGGCGCAGAGCTCACGGGGCTGTGGCCGGCGTGTCGCTGCGCCCAGGGGCGGTGAGACAGCCTCGGTGTGGTTTGCTGCTAACTTCGGATGTTATTTTTGCTCAGGACACGAATATCCGGATGGTTTGGAGCTCTCAGAGGATGGAGTAGAAGCTGCCAAATCCCAGCAAAAAACTGTCCTCAACCAAAAAAAGAAAAGTAACCCCAGTGACCCCCATGGCACAAACCCTGCAGAGGGTGAGGGACACGGAGAGCCCTCGGGGACCTCCGAGAACGGGTCCGTGTCACCCACAAAGAAAAAGCGTGGGCGGAAGCCCAAGGCAGAGATGTTGCTGCTCAAACTGTCTCGGGACCTGGAGTGTCCGACCCCGAAGCCCATCTGTGTGCAGAAGATGCTGGGGAGCAACGAGACAGCAGGAGGCCTGGAGACCCCCACCGGCGGACGCCCCAAAAGGCAGGCAGCCAAAGTGTGAGTAGGGGCAAATAGGTGGAGGGGCCCAGGGGCTGTGGGGAGGTTGGAATAACAGACAGACACCACTCTTGGAGCCCTCTGCCTTACTTGGGAGACTTTAGTGTCTCTTTTGAAAGACTTTTTCTCATGTCAGTGTGACAGGTAGGTTCCCCACAGAATGATCTAGAATGTGTTTGAATCCGGCGGGAGGGAGAGAGGGAACCGTGGGCAGTGTCAAGTTCACGTGCAGGTGTTTGATGGTGGTGGTGGGCTGGCTGTGGTCAGGAGAGGATCCCTTGGTGCCTGGCAAAGCCAAAAGGAGGCTTATCTGAGGGAGAGCAGAGTCATGGAATCACAGAATGCCAGGTTGGACAGGGCCTCTAACATCATCTGGTCCAATCCTTGGGAGCAATCTGGTTTTGATAAGCTCTTCCAATCCCTGTTCAGTTGATTCTTAACAGTGTCCAGTGACACAATGTTGGGGACAAGCTGTGCTAGTCACGCATTGCTTAATGCAGAGTCTTGGGTGCACTCCACGTGCTCTGGCACCTCTGAAGGCAGCTGAGGCAATGCCTGTGCTCCGTGAGAGCCCCAGGGACACAGCTGGCAAAGGGCCATGTGCTGCTCTGCCTGCAGCTGCAGACCCAGGAGGCTGGCATTATCTGGGGAGCTGCTGGCTGCCTCAGCACTAACCTGGAGGCCACCTGCGTATTCAGACCTGCTACAGCCTGACTGAGCAGGGCTGGACCTAGTTGCTCACCCAAACCAGGAGCTGGAGGGGTGGCTCGTCTCTGTGCTGTCCCTCTGCTCACCGCCAGACTGTGCCTTTGGTGTCCCAGGGCTTTGCTGTACCTGCAGGAGCTGGCAGAGGATCTGACGTCTGTGTATCAGCTCCCACCTCCCACCGACGGTGCTGCCCAGAAGCCACAGCCAGAACTTGAGCCAGTCCAGAAGAAGCATCAGAAACGGAGGAAGAAGGAGGAAGAAACAGACAGTGATGATCTCACACAAGATGCTGACTTTGTGCCCTCAAAGGAGGTGTTGGTAGAGGCAGAGGAGGAGGGGAGTGATGCACCTCTCAGTGAGGTGTCAGAGCCAGAGCTGGAGACGCTCCAAGGACACGGTGGAAGGGCATCATCGGTAGGGGTAATGGCAGGGTCAAGGGCAGGGTCACACTTGGTCACTTCTTACCTCTGACCTGGCATGAGCAGTGTTGGTCAGGTTGGATAGAGCTCTGAGCAACCTATTCCAGCTGAAGATGTCCCTGTTCACTATAGAGGGGTTGAACTAGATGACCTTTAAAGGTCCCTTCCCACCCAAAATGGTCTGTGATTCAATGATTCTAAGTGACTGAGCTCTCCTGTGGTGTCCCCACATGTGTCTGTTTGTGACAGGACAACCCTGAAGTGGAACTCAGGGATGGCACAGTGCCCATCAGCTGTGACTCCAGTCCTGAGCTTTGTGTGCTTAACTACAGTCGGGGTCAGCTCTCTATGAGTGTGGATGGGGACAGGGGGACAGGTACTCTTGGGAGAGGGCATGGGGAGCTTGGGCTCCTGATGAAGCTGGTGGGAGGTGAAGGCCATGTCTGGAGGCTGTCCTGTCATTCGTGTGCATCCCCAGAATGAGACTCTGTGTCTTTAGCCCAGTGTGACACAGTCTTGGTGGCTGACTGGGGGAGAGCTCTGTGCTTGGTGGTTGCTCTGGTGCTGTTAGGATAGGTGGGTCCCCTGGGACGTGTAGTGGCAATGAGCAGGTGGAAACAATCCTGAGTCTGCTCTTGTGCCCAGAGATCCAAGCCCCCGTGCCGAGGCCTGGCTCCCAATGGCTTCCACAACTCCATCATGGCCCAAGTGGAGAAGTGCTCCAGCCTCACCTGCAACCTGTGAGTGGGGGCACAGGATGCTGGGGGTCAGGGTGGGACTGCCTGTGCTGCAGGCAGGCTGCAGGAGGTGTATCTGTCGCTGAGGTGTGTGTCACCCTCTGCAGGCGGGATCAACAGCACTCACAGTGGGAGTTTCCTGACTGGATCCCTTTGGCACACAAGTGGACCTGTCTTTCAGAAAGGTGCCAGGGGAGCAATGTGGGAAGGGAGGGGCTGGGGGAGGATTGGGACACGTGATGGTCCCACCAGCATTTGGGGTGAGCTGACTGACCCCAGCCAATGGGGCTAAGGGAGAATGGGGGTGTGGTGAGTACTGGGGGGATCTCCGGTAGGGTCAGGCCCCAACAGAAGGGATGTAGCTTTCTTGTCCTGGTCTTTGGAGCTCTCATGGACTTGGCCGTGGAGTCTCTGTGTAGTCTTCAGCCTCTCAGTACCCTGCTATACTGGCAGCAGGGCATGTGGTGATGTACGGAGGCTGGGATTGATGCTGGGGCACAGTGCTTGTGCCAGGGGGTGACCAGGTGAAGGACAGGATGGGGAGATGTCCTTATACCTTCCTCTGCCTCCACAGTGAAGCTGCCCCGTACATGCCCGCCGAGGAGAAGTCTCCCCTCTTTTCCATCCAGCGGGAGGGCATCAATGAAGATGGAGACTTGTACAGGTTGAACAGGTCTGTGATGGGGGCCCAGGGTGGGGTGGGACACTGCTGGGGTGAGGGCTGTGATCCCTGTGACAGCCAAGAACCCTGAAGGTCGTGGTCCTGGTAGATCTGAGGGCTGGATGGCTGCTCCAGGCAGCAGATGTGGCATGCCCTGGGATATCACCATCCCCATGCCAGCTCTCTGTGCCAAGCAGGTGCAGCCTCACAGTGGCATCACCCTTGCCCTGTGCCCTCACCCCCTTCCTGGTTGGCAGGTTCAGCTCCCTCCAGCCCCATGAGGAGCGCCGGGACATGTCCTTCTTTGCAGGCGGCCCTGTCTGGGCAATGGAGTGGTGCCCGTCCCCGGAGGGCTCAGTAGCCCCACAGTATGTGGCTCTGTACTGCCACAGCAGCATGGAGGAGACACACAGCATGGATGGGACTCACAGTGGCCCTGCGCTGCTGCAGCTCTGGGGCCTGGGCACGCTGCAGCATGAGCAGGGGTGAGTTCTGGCTTCCCTCCAAAAGAGACTTGAGGGGCTGGAGCATGTCCAAAGAAAGGCAACAAAGCTGGTGAGAGATAGCACAAATTTCATGAGGAGTGGCTGAGGGAACTGAGGTGGTTGAGCCTTGAGAAAAGGAGGCTCAGGGGAGACCTTGCTCTCTACAACTCCCTGAAAGGAGGCTGGCATAAGGAGCAACAAGTGATAGAACAAGAGCAAGCAGCCTCAGGTTGCACCGTGGAAGGCTTAGGTTGGGCATGAGGGATTATTTTTTCCCCAAAAGGGTTATCAGCTCCTGGACCAGGCTGCCCAGGGCTCTGGTGGATTTCCCATCCCTGGAGGAGTTTGAAAATTAGATAGATGTGGTGCTGAGGGACATGGTTTAGTGGTGACCTGGCAGTACTGGGTTGATGGTTGGACTTAATGACCTTAGGGGTCTTTTCTGACCTAAATGATTGTATGAGTGGCCAGGCCTGGGGAACAGTCTCCCAGGGAAGGGACTAGACACTGCCCATCTCCCAGGGGTGAGTCAGGGTCCCACCTCTTGTGCCTTCATGGCTGAGTGGATGGTAAGGCTTGTCCTTTCCCAGAGCCACCAGGCAGGTCCTGAACCCCATGGGGGCTGTGCTGGGAGCCAGTTTCGGTGCTGGTGCAGACTGGAGCTGCTGAGCACCAGCTGCTGCCTTCTTCATGGGTCATCCCGTGCCTGCAGCTCTGCTGACAAAGCCAGCCTGGCATACGCCATCGCTGCCGACCATGGCTGCATCTGGGACATGAAGTTCTGCCCCAGCGGTGCCTGGGAGCCACCCACCACTGCCAGGAAGGTGGGTCTGCTGCTGAGGGGCTGCCTCTGCTTTCCCCCAGAGTTCCTAACTCTGTGTCCTCACTCATGCTTTGCCTTCTCAGGCAGGGGATGGTGACCATGCACAGCCCCTGAGGCGGTGACTCCATGTCACTCCATGTCATTCTGCAGCTCCCACAGATGAGCCGGCTGGGCCTGCTGGCTGTGGCCTTCTCCAACGGCAAGGTGGTGCTGTACCCCCTCCCACACCCCGAGGCCCTGCAACAATCCAAGGCAACCCAGGTAAAAGGTAGGAAGAGCTGCGCTGCCGGGCAGGAGCTACCTGGCTCCCATCCCACTGGGCCGGGGTGGGCAGTGGGCGAGCCCCAGGGTTGGAGCCCCTCCATCAGGGAGGTGTGCCAAGAGGTTGGGCTGGGGCATGACCATGGGGCAGCTGGACCATGGCCAGGACAGTGCCACCCTGCCCAGGAGCTGTGTGGTAGGGCAGCAAGCACTGGCACAACTCTAGGCTTGAGACTAGCAGCTCCTGCTTCCCTTGGTTTGGCTCCTGACAGATACAGCGGGAGGGGAGCAAGGCTGCTTTTTGATGTCGTAGGACATCAAAGCATTGCTGATGCAGAGACAGGTTCAGTCTTGGTGGGGTGCTGCGGCAGCCCAGCCAGGGCATGGCTCCCAGTCAGCCCCACCTGAAGCTGGAAGCGCAGCCAGGGTCCTCTCTGCAATGTTGCAGGTGGCTGGGGTGGGGTTGAAGGATGAGGTGTGGCTGCAGCAGCAGTGTATCCGTCAGCCTTTCCGCACCTCCCTGCCCACTGCCATTGTGTGTCCTGGCGCGGCAGACCTGCTTATTCCAGTCCAGCTGAGGAGCGTGCCAGAGCAGGGCTCCGGGCCTCCGTGCACTCGGCTGTCTCGGGCTAATGGTGCTTGTAATGGTCTCATCTGCTGGGAGCTGAGTGGGATTGATGGCTTGTGCGTGCTGCTCGTGGTCACCCAGCCGTGGCTGGCAGCGGCAAACGGTTTCTCGCTCCCTGTCAGCGGTGTTGCCGCTGCCTCTCCCTCCACACGCCGGCTCCGGGTGGCTGTTGCTGGTGCCGCAGCACCCACGTGGGGAGCTTGCGGCAGGCACGGATCCTTTCCCAGCCCGCAGCTCCTGGCACGTAGCGTCGGCCCCGCCGTGGCTGCTGTGCCGTCCCCACGCCTCGCAGCCAGGCTGGGGCTGCTGGTTCACAGCCGCAGGATCGGTGCCAGGCTGCAGCGTGCTGGGGCTCTGCCAGCAGCAGCCAGGGCAGCGCAGCTCTTTTGCCTGGACGGACACACACCACGTTCCTGCCTTACGGAGCCTGGGCTGCTCTCACGCTGTGTCCTGGCTGTGATGGAGGTGCTGGAGAAGACACATGGCTGCTGTATCTCCACACGACACCAGCTGTGGCTGCCATGCTCCGGGGCACAGCCGTGTCTGTCTGGTCCCAGCAGTGCGAGACAGGGACCTCACAGCGCTTGTGTCCTGTGTCACTCACTAGTGGGGAGATTCCACAGTGGACAAAGCTGGTGCGTGGGGGTCCTGCAAACACCTCATCCTGCTTGCAGGGGTCTCTGTGCATTCTGCCCTCCTCCTCCAGCCCTGTCATCAGCTGCCCTGGCCAGAGCAGGCTGTCCCACACTACTGCTGTCATGGTCTCATCAGGCCCCTGCATGTCATCAGACCACCTTGGGTTTAGAGAAGACCTTGTTCATGGAGGCAGTCAGCCAGGCACTGTGGGGTGAAGATCACTCTGGTGAGGGGAATGTCAGTCCTGCCCAGTTTCTGCCTGCAGTGCCTTTCAGGGTGCTGCTTCCTCCAGCACAGGCAGGTCTGCTTCCCGGAGGTCCTGTCGCTGCCTGCACCTGCATTCACAGCTCCATGTGCTGTTTGCTGCCACTTAGTGTGTGACGCTGGTCCAGATGGGACAGGAACTGGGAGCCCTGGCTAGAACCATGGGGAGCAGCGAGCCAGGCTGCAGGCTACTGAGCAGCTCCTGACACAAGGAGCTTCTAGGAGAGCTGGTGCCTGTCCTGACTCCACTCTGCTCTCTTCTAGATGGGTCCTTCCACAAGCACGTTATCTGCAAGGTCAGTGTCCTCTACCAGTGTGGTCTCCCAGTGGGGCTGGCACCCACGAGCCTCTGGCTGGTGCAGGTGGGAGAGCTGAGCTCATTCAGGGTGGCAGAGCAGATCTGTGCTCCACACCTGGGTGTCCTCACGCTTGGGATGTGAGTGGCACCAGCACAGGGCTGTGATCAGTGTCTGTCCTTTGGCCTCCAGGTACAAGGTATTGCTACTCTCCAAGTGGGCTCTATCCAGGCAGGGAATGCCTCTGAGTGTGGCCAGTGCTTCAGTCTTTCCTGGATGCCCTCTAAGCCACATCATCACCTGGCAGCAGGTTTTTATGATGGTGAGTCTCGTCCTACACAAGAAGGAAATGTATCCCATGGCAAAACAGGGAAATGTGGAGCTTTGTGCTCCTGCAGCCTCACCTGGGGCAGAGAATGGGAATTCTGAGGACAAGGTACAAGGCAGCACCTGGGTGAGTAGCAGTGAGTGGCAGACACTGCAGAAACCTCTGTCCATCCCTAGTGGCTCTGGCTTAATCCACATCTGACTTAAAATCATAGAGTCTGTTTGGTTGGAAAAGACCTTTAAGGTTGAGAAGTCCAGCTGTTAACCCAGCACAAGACTTGCACTCTAGACCCTTCATCAGCCTTGTTGCTCTTCTCTGGACACTCTCCAGTGTCCTTCTTGAAGTGAGTGGCTCAAAACTGAACCCAGTATTTGAGGTGCAGCTTTGACAGTGTCAAGTACAGGGCGGTGATCACTGCCCTGGTTCTGCTGGCCACACTATTTTTGATACAAGCTAGGATGCTGTTGGCTTCCTTGGCCACCTGGACACATTGGACACACTCTTCCCACAGGGACCGTGGCCATCTGGAACTTGCTCACCAAGTCCCTGCTGCAGTGTGTGCGCCAGTCTGATGACTCCCTCAAGCTCTACCCTTTCCAGTGCTTTCTAGCCCATGACCACGCTGTCCGGAGCATTGAGTGGTGCAAAGCCAACAGGTGAGGACAGGGATGTGGGCACGAGTGTGGGTACTGCTTGGGAGAGCAGCCTGCTCCTGCAGATGAGCCAACCTAACTTTAAGAGGACGTGGTGGTGATGACACTTGGTCCTCTGAGCTGATAAAGAGGTTGAGTTGGGCTTCCTAGGGTGAGAGATGGGAGCAGTGCTGTGCTGCAGAACCAGAGCCACCTTGTCCCCTAGCAGGGATGGGGCACAGCTCTGAGCTGGGGTCTCAGTGCTGCCTTTCTCCTGGTTCTCAGCAACTTCCTGGTCACGGCAGGGAGTGACCGTAAGATCAAGTTCTGGGATCTGCGGCGGCTCCATGAACCTATCAACAGCCTCAAGCGGTTCCTCAGCACGGAGGTGGCCTGGGTGCTGCCCTACAATGGTGTCACTGTGGCCCAGGACAACTGCTATGCCTCGTGAGTGCCATTGTGGTGACTGCTTTGTGCCCAGGGCCAGCCTCCTGGGGCCTGGCCGTGCTCCCCCAATGCTCCCTCCCAGTCTGTCCCTCCGTGGGAGCATCCACTGGTGCCATGGTGAGGGCTGAGTCTTGCCTCAGCTGCACGATATTGACATTCCCTCTGCTGCACCATCCTGTGGCATGAGTGAGGTGGGCAGGGGGAGGGACAAGGTGCCTGAGCCGGCCTGGCAGTGGAGTTCCTGCATGGCCCCAGTCTGACACAAGCTGGCAGAAGGATTCTGGTGTTTTGGGGTGTTCTCAGGCTGCAGCAGCTGCCGTGAGCTGTGACACACTGATATAGCAGCAGCCTTCCTCCAGGGTCCCAGCTTCTCTGGGGAGGGAGACTGCTGGGTGGCTTTTAGGGCATCAGTGCAGGGCTCTGTCCTCACCCATTCCCTTTCTGTTGCAGTCGTGGTCTCTGTGGGATCCACTACATCGACGCTGGGTACTTGGGCTTCAAGTCTTACTTTGTGGCCCCTCGCAAGGGGACCGTGTGGGTAAGAGGCTGGTGCAGGGCACTTGTGTCCTGGGGGCCGTGTCAGAGGGATGGGCACCCAGTGTGAGCTGGGGGTGAGGCTCTTGGGGTCACCACTCTGTCTCTCAGGTGATGGATCATGACAGCCGTGTGAAGTGGTGTCCAAGCTGGTTGCACCTCCAAGCCCCTGTGTCCCTGGGGATGGAGGGAGGTGCATGCTGCAACCCAGCTGGGGGTGGTGGCGACCCTGTTGGGAGCCCAATGGAATCCTGTTCCCACAGAGCGTTTCTGGGTCGGACTGGCTGAACACAATAGCTGCAGGAGACATCACTGGCGAGCTGGTAGCTGCGGTGCTGCCCGATCTGTCCATCAGCCCCCTCAACGTCAGGCGCTCCTCCGACCGCAGATTCGTAAGATACTGCCGTGCTCAGCAGGGCCTGTCCGTCACATGTGTGGGGCAGGGCAGGGTGGGAGTTGGGTTTCTAGGTCAGTGGAAGTGTCCTGAGCTGGCCTCATGCACGTATGTCTCATCTTCCTGCCTGGGCAGGGGCTGCATGGTGAGGAAGCTATGGGGAGCTGAGACCTTCAGGGGTTTTGTGGGTGGCAGCATCTCCTTCCTCTGCCATGCTATGGGACAGGGCTCCTGGGGCCTCCAGCCCCAGCAGTTTCTGTCTGCAGAGGTGGTCCTAGAGCCCAAGTCTTCTGAAGGGCAGCTGAGGGAGCTGAGGTTGTTCAGCCTGGAGAACAGGGGACACCGTGTTCTCTACAACTCCCTGAAGGGAGGCTGGAGTGAGGTGGGAGATAGTTTATTCTCCCAACAATCAAGCAGTAGGACAAGAGGAAACAGCTTCAAGCTGCACCAAGGGAGGTTTAGGTTGGACATGAGGAACAATTTCTTCCTCAAAAGGGTTGTCAAGCCAGGGCAGTGATGGAGTCTCTGTTCCTGGAGGCATTTAAAAGCTGTCTAGGTGTGATACTAAGGGACATGGTTTAGTGGTGACCTGGCAGTGCTGGGTTAATGGTTGGAGTCGATCCTAAAGGTCTTTTCCAACCAAAACAATTCTGTGATTCTATGACCCTTGGCCCTGCCCTGAGCCACTTCTTGCCCACAGCCAGTCTACAAGGCCGACCTGCTGCCCTGCAGCCCCCCGGGGTCAGAAGATGGTGAGAAGGTGCTGCCAAGGACCAGACTCTACAGCGAGATGGTGACCAAGAGCTACATCCGATTCTGGGACACAGACCTGGTAGGAGAGGGCTGGGGGTGGACTTGATCACAAGCAGGACCTGTGGAAGCTATGCCAGGATAGTGCCTGGGCAGTGGGAGGGCAGCAAGGTGCCACTCATATTGCAGCAGCTACACACCTCCATTTGTCTGCCCCAAGAGCACAGGGATGGGTTGTCCAACCTCTGCAGAGCCTGTGCCTGGCTGCCTTGCCAGGCTGGGCTTGGGGCTCCCGAGGCAGAGCCCTGCTGGCTGCCTAGTCACAGAGCAGTGGGTAGTATGGCCATGAGCATCAGCCCCAGGCAGAGAAATACTCTCAATATCCTGGCTGTGGCAGTCCTGAGAAGGAGCTTGAGGGGTCACAGCCTGCCTGGATCCTGTTCTCTGCTGTGCTGGGCCATGTTTGCAGTTGTGGGCATGAGGCACCAGGGACAGACTGTGCCCAGGTTCCCCCAAGAGAGAGGCGGTGAGTCTGTGGGTCAGAGCTGCTGGGTTGACACAGGGAAGTCTGACATATTCCATCAGCCCTGCTCAGGCCTTCCCTGGCATGTAGTTCCTGCTGGCCTTTGCTGCGGACAACCCAGAGGGGGACTCATGCCTCCTGGCCAAGAAACACCTGCCCTGGTGTGGTCCCAGTGCTGCCAGGATGGATGTGTGTGCCACACTTCTGCCCTAGTATGAATTCCATAGATGTGTGTTCCACACTTCTGCCCCGGCATGAATTCCATGGATGTGTGTTCCACACTTCTTCTGCCCTGGCATGAAATCCGTGGATGTGCCACACTTCTACTGTGGCATGAAATCCATGGATGTGCCACACTTCTGCCCTGGCATGAATTCCATGGATGTGTGTTCCACACTTCTACCCTGGCATGAATTCCATGGATGTGCCACACTTCTCAGCGCAGCTTCAAGAACTTCAGCAGCCGGGAGCCGATGCGCAGGATGCACACACAGGAGACGAAGGCGGAGCTGAGCCTCGACCGCCTGCAGCTGGAGTCGCTGCACAAAGTGAGAGCTGAGCCCGCAGCCCACACCCAGCCTGGCAGGCTCTGCACAACCCTGTCGCCCATGCCCCCGTTCCTGGGCACAGGGGTTCTGGTACCTCAGCCCTCTCCCTGCTGACCCTCTTCTCCTCCCTCCTGCAGGTGCGCTTCAGCCCCAACCTGGATTCCCTGGGCTGGCTGGTGTCGGGTGGGCAGGCAGGCATCGTGCGGGCACACTGCCTGGCAGGGCTGGCCTCCAGCGTGGCACACCAGCTGCTCCCGCAGCGCCACGCCTGCTTCCGCTCCCTCTATGGGGATAAGCCTCGCCAGAGCTCCACGGTGCCACTGGAGTAGGGAAGTGGGTCTCTTGTGCTGCTGCCCCACACGCTTGCCCCAGGCGGGGGTGTGGGTCCAGGGCAGGCGGTGCTGTCCAGGGGAGCTGTGCACTCCTCCTTGGTGCTTTTGACCCTCTGGGTCCCCTGCTCAGGGGAGGAACAGCTGCTCCTGGCTGTCACTGGGGATGCTGAGGACATTGTCCTTATGCTCTGGGCCCAGAAGGATCCTTTTGTGCTGTTTGCTCTGAGCTGGTGCAGGGTGGGTGGTGGGACCCTGGTGTGTCCCTGAGTCGAGCTGTGGCAGGGGCCTGATGCTGGGGATGCACCCAAAGGCCCCCACCTCTGTGGGGCTGTGCTTGCTCTAACTCCCTGTTGCTGCTGACCCCTTGTGTGGGTGCAGGGAGGGGTCTGGGGGTCCAGCCTTGCCCTGAGCAGGGCAATGGGGCCTGCAGGGCGCTGGGACCTCTGAAGTCGCTCACATTGAGCCTGTGTTCAGCTGTGCAGTAAAACGTGGTTGGTTTTGTAACACTGGTTGTGGTGCTGGCAGAGAGCCCTAAGTTGGGTACCAATACCTGGGGTGCTGCTATGGGGCCCAGTCCTGACTCTGCTTTGCTCCTGGGAAGGGGTCTGAGGCTGTCCCACATCCACAGTCCCCACCTGGATCCCTGTGCTGCTGCTGCTGCTCTCCAACAAGTTTATTGTGGGCTGTGGGTTCTGCCATTGCTGCTGGGTTCCTTGCACAAAGAGTTGGACAAACATGGACACTCACAGTGTGACAGACACAGATCACAACAGTAGGAATGAGTCAGGCCAAGGGATGTCAGGATTCAATCCTGACCTGGGCTGGGGGCCAGGGAGCAAAGCCAGGGCTGTGAAGCTCAGGACTGAGCTCTGGGCTCTGGCTGCCCTGTTCCACTGCCCTGGGTGGGTACAGAAGCAGCAGCTCCCCAGCCCCCCTGCAGCAGAGCATCAGCAAAGCCATGACCATGGGGTAATGAAGTAGCCATGGGACTGGTGCGTGGCCATGACTGAGCATCTGGGGTCAAGGTTGAGTTTGGGGTCCACATGCACCCCTTTAGCAGTGCCTCAGTCCTGGCCCTTTCTGTAAGGGACAGCAGGGCTCTGTGAGGGAACATGTGGTGGGGCAGGACCCCACTCCTCCCTGGAGCCTGGCCCCCACTATGCCTGGGGCTGTAGCAGGCTTCATCTACCACAGCTCAGGGTGGAGGTTCCTGGGGGAGCCCTCGTGCAGCAGGACCAGGACACGTTCCCCACCTCGGGACCCTGTGCTCTGAAGGACGCTGTTGTTCTCCCCCAGGAGCACTGTCCCGTCCCTGCCAGGGCTCTCCAGGAGCAGGGTGGGTGCAGCTCAGGGACGGAAGCCTAGGCAAGGCCCCCACTCCCATGCTGCACCCCCTGCTCCGAGGTCAGCTCCCTCTCCTCCACAGGGTAGGGGCCAGGGCTAAGCCTGCTCCAGCTCTGCTGCAGGTGGCATCTCAGGCGTGGGGGTCCTGGCAGTGGTGGCAGGTAGCCATCTCCTCCCCGTATGGCTCCACCTGCACCGTACACGAGGCAAAGCCAAACTTGGTCTGGAGCTGGGTGACAGCATCCCGCAGTACCATCTCAGGCTCGACGGTGGGCTCTGGGGACAGCAAGGCAGCGTGGCTCAGCACTGGTGCCCCGTGGGGACCCCCAGCCATGCCCTGGGTGCTGCATGAGCTAGCAGAGCACTCACCAACGGCCACGTGCACCGACACAGCGTGGTGGCTCAGCGTCAGGGCCCAGAGGTGCAGGTCGTGGGTGCCCTTCACCCCGCTCACCCCCAGCAGTGTCTCTTTCACCGCATCATACTCGAGGCCCCGTGGTGACCCTGCCACCAAAACCTGGTCACAAGGGGCAAAGGCCCAGCTGCGGCCTCCACCAGGGTCAGAGCTTGTGGTGGAGGAAGCAGCCATCGCAGGGGTTACCCCAGGCTGTCACCAGGCTGGGGATGGTGGCTCCAGGGAGAGGTGAATTCTTACTACAGGGCTGTGTCCCCAAGGGGGCAAGGATGGGTTTGAGGGACTGTGAGGAGCAGGGGGGAGCAGAGGGATGGGCTGGGGTATGCCTAGGGCAGAGAGACTGCGTTGGGGGGCAAGGAGAGGACATGGGGATTGGCTGAAGGGTGCAGAAGATGGCCAAGGAGGGAGCTGCCGGCTGGGGGAGGGGCTGTTGCAGGTGCAGCCCTGAGCCATTCCTGTGACCTCCCTTGCACTCCACCACCTCCCTGTGCTCATGGTCCAGCACCCCCTTCACCCACTGCCCACCTTCCATGAGGACCCTGAAGACATCTCTGAGGATGGTGAAGGTGGAGCCAAGGACAAAGATGGAGAAGAAGAGGGTGCTGATAGGATCTGCAATCTTGCACTGGGGCTGCAGAGAGCAGGGGTTGTATGAGGCTGGGATGGGACAGAGTTGAGCTGGGCACCCAAGTTTTGGGGTGCCAGAGCCTCACTGCCCCACAACATCCTGCATTGGGTTGAGGGAATTGTTCCCATGGGCACTGGAGGGGAGCCCAGCTCAGGCACCTTGAAGTAGATGATGGTGGCAGCCACGAGGACTCCAATGCTCTGCAGCAGGTCACCCACTACATGGATGAAGGCTGCACGGATGCTGGTGCTGCCGGGCAGAGGGACGTGGCCAGACAGGCAGCTCCCAGTGCTCTCCAGCTGCTCGTAGCCTCCTGTGCCATGGCTGTGGCCATGGCCAGCGGGAGACTGGTGCAGGATGTAGGCCATGCTGGGGAGAGCAGGATTGGATCAGTGCTGGGCCAGGCAGGGCACAGGGGTCTTACTGGCCCTGCCTGAACTTCCATGTAGGCAGCAGTGCCCAGGCAGCTCAGGCAAAGGGGACATGGGCAGGCACATTGAGATCCTAGGATTGCAGAGAGGTGTGGGGCAAAGTGTCATCATAGGACAGAGCTGGAAGCACAGCTGGGGCAGGGCAGCTCTAGCACTGCTGGGAAGTACATAGGAGCAGGGCTGGGATTTGTGCCGTATCTCAGACTGGACATGAGCCAGGGCTGAGGGGTTGCTGCTTGGGGGAGCTGCAGGATGTGGGGCCAGACGGTGGAAGCTGTGAGCATGCTGGGAATAACAAGCAGAGGCAGTGCTGGGGTAGGCAGGGCTGGTGCACAGGGACCTGAGGGTAGGGCTGGGGATCTGGTGGGGCAGGGATGTGAGGGAAGGCTGGGGTTTGGATGGGGGTGCGCAAGGGGACGCAAGTGCACGTAGCCTGCATGGGACATACACCAGGTTGACTCCAACAGCACTGGCAGAGGTAGCCAGCATGGCTCGCGCCTCGATCTCGTAGTCGTTGCTGATGATGCGGGCAGCCGCCAGGTAGACGAGAGCCCCGGTCACCACCCAGATGGACAGCACAGAGGCCAACGCTCCCACAGTCTCTGCAAGATGGGAGCCCTGAGCACCCAGCCAGGCCGTGCAGCTCCTGGGAGACCATGTCCCACCAGCTTACCTGAGCGGTGCCAGCCAAAAGTCATGGTCTTGGTGGGTGGGCGGGTGGAGACCCAGAGGGAGAAGAGGCTGACAGACATGCTGCCCACATCCGTCAGCAGGTGAGCCGCATCCGTCATGATGGCCAGGCTGTGTGCCAGGTACCCGCCTGCGGGCACAGGGTAGCTGGCACCCTCTGCCCTGGGAATCCCCTGTCCCCTCCTTGTCCCCATCCCACCATTACCTATCACCTCCCCGACCATGAAGATGCAGCAAACTGCACAGGCGATGCTCAGCTGTTGTCGGGCCTGGAGCCTCCCCGGGCCTGGGAGGGGGATGGGGGGGCTGCAGTGGCAGCGGGGGTCCAGGCCCGGGGGGTGAGGTGGCGCCAGGGTGTCCGGGGAACCTGCAAATAGACTGGGGACACGGGTCACTCCCAGGTGCGTCGGCTCCCGGTGCTCCAGTTCCGGGGTCCCTGCAGTCGGTCTGGCTCAGACGCCAGGCTGCTCGCAGAGGACCGGGCACTGGGCACCGGGCACCGTCCCCCGGCGTCGCGGCCCTGGCAGCAGAGCTGCCCACCTCACCCTGGCTGCATCCCGGAGAGGACGAGCAGAG